>DWQK01001452.1:0-15617 GCA_018231225.1 Noctuana stator
ATAATATAATAAATAAGGAATTGAATATTAAACTAAGTACATAACTCTTTACTATATTCTTGTAATTAAAGACTAGTGATTAGATTTAACATTGTTCCATTCTAGATATTTCATCACCAGATATTTAGACATATTATCTGGAACTAAAATATTTACTTGCATACTTGTTGGTAGTTTATCAAAATAAACAATACAATGACTTCATTGTGATTAAAATACGTTTTCTGTAAGTTAATGGTCAATCAATGGAATATCAGTGTTATCTGATTCAAACAGAAAAAACTCACCACTTGCTATGAAGGGTTCTTTGCCATTCCAAGATATTACATTGATATCATTCTCATGAGCATTTTCAGCTGTCAACATACATGCTTTATGTGGTGCTGCTCGGGTGTCCCAAATTCTTATTGTTTTATCAACTGAACAAGTTGCTAACACATTCCTGAAATTATTACAACTTTTCATACGAGCACTACCATACATTGTAGCAGATTATTGTGAAAATTTTTATCCTAATTTAGTAACAATGGATCTCCACATAGGATCACTTGAAACAATTAACTATATAAGGTGTAGCCAAACTCCTTTCTATTAATACCTTTCATTAGGTGACCATTGTATATCTTCTACAGAACTAGTGTGCCCCACAAGTGGTCTTTGGTCCACATTCCATGTCCCTGCCTCTGTCGGTTTCCAGATGTGAATATCTCTTCTGCAATCACCTGTAGCAAGCACCTGAAATATTAATAAATGCCAATTTACCTAATTGAATGTAGCAATCAAGAAACAACAAACTAAATTAATACAGTAAATTCATAATTGATAAATAAATCCCAATAAATTTTATTATAGTATTTGTATTAGTAAACTCATAAAGTTTTAGTATTTCTACTAAATAATACTTACACCTGGCTCTGTAGGGCACCAGTCAATACCAAAGCCTTCTTGTTGATGTCCATTAAAAGAGTATAGTGGTTTTACAGGATTGGTTACTGTGTCAAGATTGTATCTTTCTAGCAGAGCTGGTTCATCCACTGCTTGCAACTGCTGTGTTATGTTCCAAATGTCAACAATACCCAGTTCTGACCAGCATGCTGCCAACATTGAATTCTTGAAGTTGGTAGCCTGTAAACATTCCCAATTTTTGAACAAATTATAAATTGATATTTTTTTATAAACAATTTATTAAACATGGAACCAAATATTTTGTGGTTCTGTAGGTTATATGATGTATTCCTATAAAGCTCTGATTCGCCATAATTTTTTTTCACATTATCTTATTAACAGATGTAATTATATTGCCATATTTCAGCCAATTTACACAAAACTTTTATCATTTATAAACCTTAACCTTCCTTATGTACCATTCCATACATTGACGAAATAAAGAATTTAGTAGTTTACAAGTTAAGGCCATTCAGATGGGCATATAACAGACACCACAAAGGACTTTATAATAGATATACATGTAGTCTTTTAACACACCCTTATCCTGTTTACACATCCCTGGTGCTTGATAAAAGAGAATGTCATTTGTGGCTTCTTTTCCTCATCTTCCTCCTCTTCATCGTCATCATCACTGTCAGACTCATCCTCATCTTCCGGTTTTGAAGTTGGGTGCAAGTTTGACATTTTGACAACCAATATGCTGAAACAGATACATGAAAATTAATAAAATTGTTATGAATGCAGTATGAAAGAGCTTTCAGCTACTTACTTATTCAAGTGGGCGCTTGACGCCTGAGTGCCGGCAACTAAATATGTAGTCATCGGATACTGCTGTCTGTCGTTGCCTAAATTATCCAACACTATGTCGAAACTCAGGCAAGGTGCTCCCGTCTGGGCTTGATGCAGCATAACGTATGCAGACTGATCACACACCAGTTGCTCGTCCTCTTTGATAGGTTGACCGGGAAGGTATGTTTTAGGCCGAGAATCCTCGTCCTGACTATCTTCTTGTTCCTCGTCCATTCCTTCGTCCTCACTTTCTGAAGAACTTCCTTCCATCCTTTCTTCAACTTCGCCTGACATCTTTATTGCTTGAATTTGAAAGCAGTAGCAGTATTTTATTACATTACATAGGGAAAACTTGAAATTTTATTTGACACAATAACACGTGCATTGCATTCCCTTTAAAACGAATTTGACATGACAGCAGACACTGACAGCGACAGCACAGATAAACATTGCTGACGTTATAGCTAAAAAAGATGACTGGTCTATGACCACCGTGTTTTATGGCTACCAATCCAAAGCAATGACATGTTTTTCTTTGTATACGAATACAAACTTGGGCCAAGCTTGTATTTGTATACAAAGAAACACATAAAAAAGACTCAATGCTGACGCACAAGCATTAGATTAGTCTGTGCCTCAAAGCTCACTCAATGTCACATTGACAACTCCCGTTATTTATGATCACTGAGTACCATTCTATGTAGTCTGTGCTGAGTACTGACAGTGACGTGCAGTGCAGACAGCAGACCTGCGATAAGATAAATCGTTAAATAAAATAAGATTTTTGTTTGAGGTTATATTATTTTCAAATTAAAACATAACTTATATCGATTGAAATTTGAATACGATCAAAACAAAACATACAAACAACAAACACTATATTTTACAAAATCCAAATATCCATTAAGTACCACGTCATGTACGATTTTTTGAAGTTATAATTTATTAAAAGCGTACTTTTATACTTTTTGATGTAATAAAATTATAATAATGGCCTCACGGTGCTTACGATTGATTAAGAATATTCGATGTAGCTCGATTAACACTGGTTTCGGTGGAAATATTATACGACACAACTTTAGGTCAACTCACAATCTTACAGAAAACAATAGTTTTAATGCGAAAAAGGAGTTCAGAAATGAAAATAATATCATATTTTTGGACGACCCCGATACCTTTGGTACCTTATCTCGGAAAACAATTAGTAAAACTATAGAACCAGACGAAGAAGATATAAAAGAAGAAAAGTATTTACAAGAACTCCCTTTACACTCACAAAAGTTTACAATTAAACAGTATGCAGATATAATCAAGCAGTATGTGAAACTTAAAAGAATAAAAGAAGCTATAGATGTTCTTGAGGTAAAAATGTTGCAAGAAGATAGAGTGAAACCTGATAATTATATCTATAATATTTTGATAGGTGCATGTGCTGATGTTGGGTACACCAAAAAAGCTTTCAGGTTATATAATGATATGAAAAAGCGAGCGCTTAAGCCAACAGGTGACACTTATACTTGTTTATTCACTGCGTGCCTTAACAGTCCATGGATTACAGATGGCTTGAAAAGAGCAAAACATTTAAGAGCACTTATGATTGAAAAAGGTATTGAACCAAACTTGACAAATTACAATGTTATGATTAAAACCTTTGGTAGGTGTGGGGATTTGTCTACAGCATTTAAAATAGTTGATGAAATGGTAACTAAGAACATTAAAATAAGAGTCCACACCTTTAATCATCTTCTACATGCTTGTATTACTGATAAAGAAAATGGTTTGAGACATGCTCTTATAGTTTGGAGGAAAATGTTAAAAATGAGAGAAAGACCAAATGTTTACTCATTCAATCTAATGTTGAAATGTGTAAAAGATTGTAATTTAGGTAGTAAAGAAGATATTAATGAATTAATTGGAATATTAGAAGAAAATATGGTAATGAATATTGCAAATGTTACAACACCGATACAAATAGAACCTGCACCGACTCAAGCTTTAACATCTACCCAAAAGTTACTAAACGCTTCTTCTAATGTTTCTGACAGTACAAATTTGTCCAAAAGCGGTGCTGATGATAAATGTTATGACAATAAAAGTAATTATAAAGAACATGAGGAAGATATTATATCAGAAAAAAATAACAAATTAAGCACTATTCAAGACACAAATAAAATTACATTAGAGACAGTAGATTATAAAAAACAATTACCTCAAATACACAATAAACGTACTGTGCCTAATTTACTTTCAAGGAGTTTAAAAATGGAACAAGTATTTGCACTACAAGATGTACACACATTACAAGACAAGTTTGCAGTTATTGGTGGTCAAGACGACTTTCTTAAGGAAATGGAGGTTTATTCTGTAAAGCCAGATATTAAGATATTTACACAAATGTTACCATTGATAGATGATTCAACTGAAGCAGAAATGAAATTGATAGAAGCTATACAAGCAGCTAAAGTGAAAGCAGATATTGACTTTTATAATTTGTTAATAAGAAAGAGGTGTATGAGATTGGATTATGATAAAGCAATTGTAAGTAGGTAAACTTTATTTGCTAATGAAAAAATAATAATTTGTGGATGCAGTTAATAGAAAGAACAATAGCAGACTCTTTTGAATGTATAGAAAAATATTTGGAATTCATTGTCCACTAGTATTGTTGAATATAAATAATGATTTGTATTGTATTATTTTATATTGTTATGCCTTACGGACCAAGAGTCATAGTACTTGACCACAGTAAATACTTAGCATAGGATTGTAATAACATAACCCTTGAGAGATATTTCTACAATTCCAGTTTTATTTTAGGAAGTTCTCTGATTTAATCTGTATATAAAAATATACAGTAAAAAAAAAATTAAGAGAGTAAGTTGTGCATTTTAGATAGTAAAATAATAAATCTTTTAACCTTTTTCTATTTCTATTTCAGGAAGTAAAAGATATGATTGCAAAAGATAGAAAAAAGAGACATCCATTCGATAAAAAACTAAGACTTAAGGAAAACATAATGACATATGGTGTTTTAGCTTTGGCCTGCAGAACAAAAGAGAGTGCTGAAAAGTTATTAAATGAAATGAAAGAAAACCAAATTAAGTATGTAGATTTCATTAAAATTAACAGCTTTACTATATATTATTAAGGTGCATTAAAATTTCATTTATTTAATCTATGTATTTGTAACCCATCTTGTACATACATTGTATCATTCAGTATTCCTTCTACACATGCACATTTTTGCTATTTTCCTTTTTATTTGTGTATGTTACCATAAAAAGAAGATTTTTTATATAGAAAACTAGCTGTGCCACGCGGTTTCACCCGCGTTAAGAGTAGCAGCGTAATGCTTGATAGCCTGTAACCTTCCTTAAGAATGTAGCTATCACATAGAAAAAGATTTTTTTAAATCAGTCCAATAGTTTCAGAGCCTATTCAATATAATCAAATCTTTATATTATTAGTATAGATAAGGTAAGGAATACATATTTGCTAATTACACTTTTAACTCATGTTATCTATTTATGAATTTGTCATTGATTCCAGAGTAAATATACAAATTTTAGGCACATTACTAAAGCATGGCATTGTAAATACACAATTTGAATACATAAAGTATGTGATGAATGTGGTGAAAGAGGAAAAAATAATTGTGAATGACATATTCCTACAACACTTGGAAGCTTTTGATGATAAATGTAGAGCTATTATCAAAAAGGTTTGTAAAATTTTTTAAATACATTTTAGCTTTCTTTTATGTTTATATACACATTTTGCATTATTTAATATGATTTATTTTGAACCTGAATAGATAATTGGCAGAACTTGTATAATTAGATAGCAATGCACTATGCCACCTCAGTAAAGAATAATTTCTACCTAAGTAAGTGGTTTGACGATAACAGTGACTACTTAACATCAAGTAACCTGCAGCCTGCAGCTCTTTGGCATTCATGAAAGATCAAAAACGATTAATAAAATTACTAATAACATTCCTTCTCTTTATAGAATGAAGAAACTGGAAAAGATAGTAAAGGACTCATCATTGTCCATAAAAATTTTTCGAATTTTTATAAGCAATGGTTTACTGAACTTAATATCGAAGAAGCATTAAAACCTGAACATCCTTGGCAGCAGTTTAGAGAATCATATCCAGAACCGGTGCAGAGAACAAACATTAAAATTCAAATACCTAAGAAATTCTATAAGAGGAATCGGAAATATGTTATGTATTCCCCTCAAGTGAAATAAAACAAATTATTTGTTAAGTGTTTATCATTGTTTAATTTTTATATATAAAATTATTCTGTAGGTACTGCCATTTTATAGAAATTTGAGTACATTTTGTTTTTTAATACCCATGAGATTTGAGACACATTGTTCTTACATAGGTATAGATTATATAGTAAATTGACAGTCCTATAAAAAGTATGATTATTAAATCTTGATGTGGTGTAACTTCCTGTTCAGCTCCTCAAACTTCAACAGTTTCCTGATAAAGAAGTCACCATAGCGATGAGCCACCTTAGTATCAGCTATGTGGATCATATCATTATCAATGTAAAAGTCCAACTGAAAATAAAAAGGATTTATTAGGATAGATATTAGGATGAATTAGTTATGTTTATGGACCTAGCAAAATGGAATGCTATTAAGATAGTAAAAGAATGATATCTGTACAATATTAATTGAGGCTATAAATAAAGTTCCCTGACATAATTATCTTTTGTGTGTTGGAACTCGATAAACGCAAAAACTACTGCCTACCTCGGAGCCGCTCTGGAACTTGCCGTCCAAGCCGCTAGGCCCCTTGGTCCAGACTACGTTCTTCATCTTGTGCTTGAAGCACAGCAGGTGTATGGCGAGCGCTGCGAGCTCGCGGGCCGCGTCGCGGTCACCACCGCGCGCCGCCGACATGAAAGCAGCCAGCTTGGCCAGCGGCAGCGTCGTGTACAGCTTCAGGTACGACCGGATGGTCGGCAGCATCTTTTGTTGTCGGACCTCAAATAACAAGTGAACATCGTATTAAAACAATATTTATGTGGTTAATAATTAAGGTACCCACGAGATGGGAAAAAGAGCCGTCAATCGTGGAAGATAGCATCTGTGTAGCCCAATGTGGAGAAGGCTACCTCAAGGCAGACCTCAGTGCAAGTTGACGGAGGCCTATGCCCAGTGTTGTGTGGCTTACTTCGTCCATGAAAACTTGCGTCTGGTGTTTGACTGAGTCGCGACCGTAGTTGGAGCCGGGCTCGATGGGCGGCGGGCAGGGCGACAGGAACTTGGGGCATGCGAACGTGAAGCAGCTCTCGAACTCGCCCAGGTCGCCGTACTGCATCTTGAACATCTTCTCGTGATAGTTCTTCTCGCGGAGTACCTAAATATTAAAAAAATCGAAAATAAGTAATAAATTTATATTAAGACAAAAAAATTCGGCGAAATAAATATCTTGACACTCTTTTAAAAATCGATCTAACATTGTACAATATTTGCAGTATAGCTTCAGCAAGATAAAGAACTCACGAGACAGCTAATCGTGTGCGACAATATGAGACCACTGGGAACTGCTCACAAATCATATTATATTTAAAATTACATAGATCTATAGTGAAAGCTATAAGAGGCACAAACCTGCTGAATAGACTCGTCAACGCACTGCGGGTGTAGGACCAGGCATATGGCAAGCAAATGGTACATCTGCTCAGTCTGCTTGTTTATCTGGTCGTTCTGGTAGGAGCGCGAGGAGAACAGCTGCTTGGTGCGCTGCATGTAGAGCAACGCGGAGGAGAGGGTGCGAATGGCGTCGGCGTAGCGCCGCATCATCATGTACGCGAAGCCCACATAGTAAGACGTGGATATCTGGCACGCTGGAACGTGCGAGTACTGCGACTTCTTGTGCAGCTCAATGTTCTCCAGCACCTTCGATTGTTAAGAGTATACAACATACATACATATACAACAATCATAATCAATCTCTCTAGTTTCATTTAATAAAATATGTAAATGATTACAATACAATATATGGTGGCATTTGGCATTTAATTAAATATGCTTGATAAATGAAATGCATAGTATCTGTAATACTATTTATTTAGAGTCAGAAAAGTGATGAAATCATAATATTAACTTCAGAACGCTGAATGATGATGATGATTGATGTTCGTTCTAGTTTATGGTTGAAAAGTTTGTTTGTTTAAACGCACTAATCTCTGGAACTAAAAGTCGGATTTAAAAAATTCTTTTTGTATCTGATAGCTACATTAATTAGGAAGGTTATAGGCTATCAAGCGTTATGTCACAATTCTTAACGCGGGTGAAACCGCGTGACACAGCTAGTAAATATATAAAATCACCTTGATGGCTTGATAATAATCTCCAAGCAAGGAATGCAGACGTAATAATCCTACAAGGGAGAAGTAACCAAGCATTTTGTACAGTGAGTGGCGGCCAAATTCTCCAGCAACAGAGTCAGGATCCCCACCAGCAGCATACACCTAAAAAAAGAAACCAAATTTACTTTAATTTTACATGTGACCCATTTCAATGAAACTCTGGGGTATATTGGAATGTATATATGATTTTGCTCAACCATATCTAGAGTATTTTCAAAACCCTAAAAGTTTTTTTTTTATAATCATTTTTATATATATCATAAAGATTTTTCCAGTATATATAAATACTACATTGTTCTATGGGCATTTAATATTCACCTCAAGTTGACGCTTGATGTTAGACTTGTCAACAAGAGAATGAAGCACATTGAGAATACAGAGAACATTCCAGGCTTTATTCTCATTGTTAAGCTCATCGATTTCTGCTTGGCTCAGTTTAGATGTGCGAGACCTGAAAAAATAATTATTTTTCTGATATAGAACGAAATTAAGTGCTAAACATAATATTATTAGGTTTGATGTTTTAAGGATTTTTTTAATACTAACTTAATTTATTATAAACTTTCAATAAAATCAGAGTTCAGTAAGCTATATTGAAGGTCAGGTCATTATTATTGCCATAAGCTTACCTGTATTGAGCAAAAGACTGGAATTGATATACAAATTCATCAATAAGTTCCCATAGCCATTGGTCAGGCAGCTCCAACGGCACTGGTGTTTCCGCAGAGAGGATGTAGTTGAAGAGGTCACAGTAATTGTAGAATGAAAGGAATCTCTGCTCTGGCTTGGGGCCACCGGGGACACGCGCGTATATGTCCCGGTAGTACAACTCCTTGTACAAGATCATGAAAACCTAAAAAACAATGAAAAAATAATATTGGGACAGTGTTTTAACGGAGAGAATAAATCAGATGTAAATTATCAAGCTACATGCAAGAACAGAATTATTAGCAAACATTACATTGTAAATCATACAACCTAAGTAAAAAATAACTTACATGATCTTTTTCAACTAATGGAGCCACTTCGTTTTCATCTGGCCAAGGTTTATTATCAAAATACTGTTCAGTAAGCTTAGGAAATGTATTCTCATAGAGGTTTAGAATTTCAAAGGTCATGCCTTCATTGATCATGTTGCGAAAATACACCAGAAACTTCTTAACCTGAAATATAGAAAATTGGGTATAAATAGCATATTGGGTATAAATATAAATATTGGGTATTAATATAAATATTATTACATATTTCAATACCCTTTACGCTCTGACGACCAGGGTAAATACTATCTCCACACTAACTAATCTACTGTGAAGACATTTATTGTTTCTATTTTTATTCGTATTTTAATTAAACTTATTATTAGGTAATGGACGTTAAAAAATATATACAATATACCATTTCTGGCATTTTGTAGGACGATCTGTCATGTTCCAGATCGTATTGAGGATCACCAGTGTGTGGCTCGTAGTCTCCATACGATTCGTAGCCCCCCTGTAGAAAATTTGCATTTATAAAAAATAAGTTTCAACTGTTTAGTAAAATACAAGAAATTTAAACGAATAACTCATATAACCTATTCATCATGCTGAGGTCAACATTTTGGTCTAAATAAATGAACATTGCATAAAAACTATATCGCAAAATTGAAAACATACCTCATTATAATCATCACTAGAATACATAATGATGAATTTCACGAAATATTTAATTAAATATTAATTTGTTGGCACATCAAAATCGACCATATACAATGGCAATCGCCAATATCGCCATAGACGGTAGAGTAGACCACAGTCCACAACACAACCGTAAGCCACTTCAGCCAGCCACAGAGTCCACACCAACATTCTATGTAGTCTGTCGTCCACATCTAGCATAGCTGCATAGTACAAATTACTTACATTATGTCATGTACTATGTACGTAACGTACGTAACAGATAGCCATAGACTAAGTAGAATAACTATAAATAATTTTGCTAAAGTAAATGTTATGGTCTATACGAAACGTTAAAAATGAGGCGCATTTAAACGTCGCAAAACCTGTCGTGCTATGTGGGCTTATATTTAGAATTATTTACCTTTATTATATTAGTCTATGAGTATGATGTATGGTATGGAGCTACCTTTAAAGCTTACCTATTATAATCTTTGTATGCCGTATAGAACTTTGTCAATTTGTTGTAGTACATTTTAAATAGTCTGTAATTTATTGAGTTTGACGTACGTAGTACACTCTATGTAGTCTGTGTGTTTGACGTTTGACTTGACAACTACATCTCACTCACATTCTCACAATAAAAGAGATATTATAAAACGAAGTTTCTCTATTTTGTTATAAGATCCTTAAAACACGAAAAATGTTAACTAGAAACGTTACAAATTTATTTGCGCGTTCATCTTATTTTGGAAAGATTCCAGTATATTACAGAAATATCTCATCGACGGCAGTGAGAAATGATATCGTTAAAATACAAAGTACAGATGACTTCAAAGATAAAGTAATCAACAGCAAAGTTCCCGTAGTGGTTGACTTTTTTGCAACGTAAGTATCTAGCTAAAGTTCATATTTCCGGCTCTTATTGGACTAGAATTAATAGGTCAATCACATTATTAGTTGTAATTGAAAAATTATAAGTGTTGCATCATGGCTTGGTTTCTCGCAAATGATTCAATATTTAATATTATAATAACTTTACTTGCGATTCTAAATAATTGTTGCACAATACTTATAGCATTACAAATGCACAAACATATCAATATTGTATTTAAAAAAATTCTATCCTTCCTATCAAATTTAGGAGCCGAGAATTGATGTAATATCAAATTAACTGTAATTTTTACAGATGGTGTAACCCATGCCGACTCCTTACTCCTCGTCTTGAGTCTATTATATCAGAAAACAAAGGAAAGGTTGTACTTGCAAAAGTTGACATTGATGAGCAGACAGATTTAGCTCTTGACTATGAAGTGAGTTCTGTTCCAGTCTTGGTGGCAATTAAGAATGGAAAAGTGCAGCAACGTTTAGTGGGACTACAAGACACTGATAAACTACGCAAGTGGATTGAGCAGTTCACCTCCGAGGAATCTAAGGCCGAAGTCAAAGCTTGAAAAGCATACAAATAATATTTAATAAATTATTATTATTGTTGTTACAATTATGTAGTTACAAATAAAGCAAAATAAAACAAGTCTTATTCTTCCAGACACTGTATTAAACTCCTGGCCCTACTGTAAACAGCATCATCTGGTTTAACAGGATTGTTACTTTCAGTTTCTTCATTAGCTGGTTCTTCGGGTTTGTCTTGTGACTCTGTCCAATCATCCATTTGTTTTATGACTTTGTTGGCATCAGTTAATAACATGTTTCTAATATTCCCTTTGGCAGACTCAAAGTATTCTAGTAGGATGGGCCATGATGAGTCTGGCACGAGTTGTGTTGAGAATTTGTTTTTATACAGCCACACTTGCTTTGCTTTCATAAACTTCCAGTTTTGCCGGTCATGTTTCCACTGTGACAAGTAGGTGATGCACTGTGATTTGAGTTGGTCCTTGGCTGCAGTCTCTGCTTCAGCTTGGCGTTCTGCATGTTTCTCTCTCTTCATCTGGCGAATGGATTTCTTATTCTTTTTCCCTGTTGACTCTTCAGGAACCACTTGTTTTTTCTTCTTTTTACGTTTTACTTCAGATTCGGAGTCATCATCCTCGACGTGTCTTTTTACAGGTGATGCCTTTGAGTTCATAATATTTTTAGTATCATCTGATTTGTTGTCAAATTGTTCATCTATGTCTTCCAGGGAAGCCACGTTCTTATTATGTTTTTCTAGTTTTGCTTTTTTGCTCTTTGACTTTTTCTTTTTGCCCCCCATTTAGCAAAATAAATACTTCTTTAAAGTTAAGAAATTGACTTATGTAGAGCTTAAGTTTTATAGGCTACAAATGTTTTACAAGCAACGTAAACTTTTTCTCTTCGTATAATCTACGCTAGTCAACATGGGCTCTAAAAGTTTTTTTTTAATTAAACACAAATTAGGTACATCATGGTATTCACGGTACATGAAATACATAACCTAAAAATGTAATTTGAAAGATGGCATGGCACAGGCTAATATTATAAAGTAATTTGACATTGACAAGATGTTTTGGATTTCTTCTTTTCGACCAACAAAAAAATGGGCTATCCATAGACTACTATACTACAGATAATAATTATTCGTTTAACTTTTATTGCAAAAGTATTGCCAATATTAATAATTATTAAATATAATAAGATTAAAAAATAATCATATTGAGAACTTTTAAGATATACGGATTGTAGTAAAGTTAATTTAGTAATAATTTATATGAACCAACAATTTAGTCTAGTAGATTAGTGCGTCAATAGTCAAGACGATAAAAAATTTTTTACTTTCCTTTGGTGAGTATCTGACGCTTCCCACCTTACCATGCGCCAGCGCCGCTGCTTAGCTCAATGCATTGCAGCAAAAATTACGATTTGCATTGCGTCATTTAAATTATCGAAATATTCTTTTAAATCTACAAAAAATTAGTATTATGTTGCTACATCTCAGTACGCCTTGCAAAACACAACTGACTTCTGAACATAGTTTAAGGCAACAGCGCACTTAACTAAAATAGGTAAAATGTTAGTAGTTGTAGTTAATACGTAGTCCAAAGTCCAAATTATAGAAGATAATGTAGGTACATACCACATGAATGTCATGAATCCATCCATCACCTGAGTAACGTAACGTATATTAATGTAATATAATTTAGAAAGATATTTGTAAAATTTATTGTCGACGATTTAATTGAGATTACAGAGATGAGTTTAAAATACTTCGGAAGTTCGGAAATTGCCAGCATTTGTCAGCTTCCGTAAATTAATTTGAACTTGAACGTTAATTATAAATTATGGTGATTTTGATAATTATGGTGATTTGATTAATTTTCTGAATTTTATTTCAGGATGAATGTTGATCATGGTATGGTCACCCCAAAGTCTATCGCAATCGCAATTTTTGGCACGTCACAGCCGCGTCATCATGTCTCCGTGTCTGCTTTTATCGCTGAGGATTTAATTTATTCGACATTATCAAACCTTATCGATACCTTCTATGTGAACTTAATATTCAAGACTGTTTCGAAATAAATATTTAAGATGGAATTGCTAAGGCAGGCGTCTAATACACAGTTTCTGTTTCCTGCCGCAGCTGTTGCGGTTGTTTTATTATGCGCGGCACTAGTATTTATGTTCGGTTTTCACTCAGCAGAACAGCCGCAATTCGAAAAGCTATCGCTAGTGTTGGACGACAAGAAGTCGTCGAACAAGAAGAGGAAACCTAAGGAGAAGGTGAGCAACAATATGTTTGTTTCGCCCGGCCATTCGGACTAGACAGGCAATGTGTGCTCATTTTATTTTTAACCTGTAAACAAAACCGCCTGTAACTTAAAATTATACTGCAATTAATTAACGAGCGCTTAGTTTTTTAATGACTGTTTATATTTTAGAAGTCTTCCCCGAACCGCACCGTTAGCGACGATGCCAAGGCGAAGACTGAGAGCTCCAAGAAGTCTCCTACTAAGGAGAAAAAGGAGGAGAAACCTAAGAAAGTGGAAGAGGTAAAACCGAAAGAGAAAGTCGAGCCAAAGGTTGTAAAGAAGGAAGCACCCACTGAAATTAAGAAGGGAAAGAAGAAGCAAGTAACCGATGTAGAAAAGCCAGCTGACTTTGATGATGGAGGTTGGCAAGAGGTACCAAAAAAGGAAAAGAAGAAAGTTAAAGGTGCAGACGAAAATCAAAAGAAGGAAAGTCCAGCTAAGAAGAACAAGAGGAAGGTAAAAGAGGCTGACATAGAAGAGGGACCTGTGGAGGAACCACAAGAGACCATTAAAATTGTGAGCGCTGTTGGACCTGAGGTCAATGAGGATGATGCCCGGGCGCTCCAGGCTCAGATTGAGGAAGTGCAAAGAGTGCTTAAAGAGGTAGCTTTTCATATTATTATATTTATTTTTAATTTACTTCCTTTATGATAATTTATGATTGTTTTAAGTGTTTAAACATATGCTACAACAAATTTAAAGAAACCATGATTACCATTCATCATATCATATAATACTTCTAATAATACTATACTGTCTTATAATTATTGTACATGTCTTTTTTAAACCATAATAATAATGATTTACCTACATCTTCTAGTACTTAATCTCCTTTCTCAAAGTTATGTATTTAACAACAGATTAGGTATTAATCTTATTATTTGCATAATGATAATCATTGATAATATTCAGGCAGAGCGTCGTGAAAGAGGTGTTGCCAGCGCAGAGGATGATGAAACTCCAGATGATGAGGTAAATGATGTGAAGGATCTCAGAAGCAACAAGAAAAAGGAAAATAAGGAAAAACAGAAGAAGAAGGCTAGTGAGGTAATATTACTTGCAAGAAGTAAAACTCTAACTATTTAACGATCACTACAAATAAGGCACTACATCCACATTTGCTATAAATAGTACTTTCTCCCAAGCAGGAATGTTTGTATCTTAATTGAAATGAAAAGAGCATAAAACTCATGTAGATTATATGGATTACAGAATTCATATTATACTGTATCAGAGTAGCCTAAATGTTCTTTTTATATTATAGCTGGGTAAATTAAAAATTAGTAATTGTGAGAGTAATGTTTTTTTTCTTGTAGTTCAGTTTTGTTTAGCCGATATGATAATAAAGAGCAATAAAGAGTTATAGTTTAATTACAAATTATAATCTTCTGTTTGTTTTGTTTTCAGGCTACAGTTGTAGCAAAGACTGCAGCCAAGTCTGAGGAGAGGGAACTCTCGGACTCTTCTGATAAAAAAGATGACAAGGTTGCAGCTCCTGTGTTTGATGAACTTGGAGGTTTGTTTATAGTTAATTTTTGTTAAAGCGTTTCCAATGTTACTTGTTATTAATCTCTAACAAAGCTACATACATACAGTTTGCGGATCAGCTTTCAACCAAAGACTACTTAGTGGCTTACAATCATGAATCAATATTATACATATTAATATGCTTTCCAACCTTTTTATGTCCCACTGCTGGGCATGTGTCTCTCCCCACAATTGGGGAAGGCCTGGAGCATACTCCCTAAAGGGAATCAAATTAGAATTTTATTTTAACTGCATTTGTCAAGTATTTGTAAGTCTGTTTTTGTCCTTTAATTAGACAAGGAATATCTAGAAATAACCATTTAATTTGTAAGAAAAAGTATTTTCGAAGAAAATTAACAAAATAAGACCCTTATTTTATTAATTTTCAGACAGATGAATAAATGGTATAATATAGTATGTATTCTCTAAATGTACATAACAAAATTAAATGGAAGATTTTATGTCACAGATACATGGACAGATGCAAAAGTTTTAAAGAAGAGCAAAAAGAAAGCCCGCAAGGATCAGTGAAAGGTGAGTGTGATACAGACAGGGTCCAGCGGGCGCCCGCTCCGCTG
>DWQK01001453.1:0-15616 GCA_018231225.1 Noctuana stator
GTCTTAGACGAAATAAAGACTATAAAAAGTAACCTTTATGTTTTTATTATCGAGTATATCAAACTAAAAGGCTTTCGAACTCGCTCATGTCATTGTAACATAACTTATTTAAATAATATTTATGCTTAGATAAATTATTACTATTTCAACACCGATTTCTAAAACTGCCTTTAACTCTTAAAGCGTCTTATTTGTGCTTCTCAACGAGTTCCAGTCAACTTAGGTCGCCTAAATTAAGCCTGGAGTTTGAGCGTTCCTCGTCCTCGTAACATTTTCTAGAGCTACGTAGTGCTCGACATACTAAAGTTGAATACAAGTGCCTACTTCTCTCATACACCATGTGTCAAACGTTGCTCTTAACTTCGCAACTCGTGTGCAACAAGGACCTTAGCATTTATCGTAATTTACGTATTGTAGGTATATCGTAATTATGAGATCAAACTTGATGGGTTTATTAATCGAGGGTTTCATCTCCAACCTTCGAGTTCCATCATCAGAGTAGCACAGTGGTACTGGAATATATGTGTTTCAAATATTAGGTTGTAGATCACACAATGTTTGAAAGCAAATGAACACCCAATATGCGTATAAGATCGCTACCGTAGCAAACAAACAAAAGAGAGCTGATGATCTTAAAACGTCTGAATGAATTGTAGCTAAGAAAGATCTCGATCACGTCAGCTTTCAAATAAAAAAACCGCGTCATAATAATGGTCACACACAGACACAGAGACACGTCACACTTATAACACCCCTTTTTTGAATCAGGGTTTAATAAAATACCTTTTCATGGAAATAAAAACTAAATAAAGAATTAGAAACAACAAACCAATTTCGGTAACTATTCGTTGGTGCGGTCTGCCCAAGCGAACGGTTGGTTTATTGATATCAAAATAACATGGAAGTGGATTATTCAGATTTATATTTCATTTGCTACTTTTACCAGTTTTACCACATACCATACATCGGTTTCTAGTTTTTACTTTTTTATCCTTTTCTTTTAAAGTTTACCTATATTTGGTAACTGAACGAGGGAAACAAACGTTAAAAAAGAAACTTATTTCTTTTTAAACTTACAGAATACAGGAGAAGGGGAAAGTCGAAATTATTTCTATTAGATAAATAAAATTCAAATACAGTTTAAACAAGCGACCTTCGGTATCTATTTTTCATCGCCATGTAACAATGAATCGTGCCATTTTTTCTCGTTCATTAAACAACTGATTTATTTGTTTTCATTTATTTAATTAGCCCAACTGTGTTGTTAAGTTTTCATTTCAGTATGGTGTATGTTGGTTGGAGACAATGGTTTTAAATTTAATAAAAATTTACCATGGGTTAAACCTCTTGAAACATCTAGTTTGAAATGAATATAAGGCCCTTCAGTCTATATAATTCCATTTGGCCTCTCACTTCCAATTGATGCCAACAAGTCTTAACGTTAGTATATACTATAAGTATATAGCAAACAAATCGTTAATGGTCTTGTGTGGTCCATAGGCGAGGTCTTTGCCCCGAATCCACGTGCAAACTGCCGGCGCACCCGTTAACGGTATTCGACGCTCATAATTCCACTTTTCTATTGCTAAGTACAAATAGAATCATGTGTGCTTGGAAACTGTTGTGTGTTGTTTTTCTTAATGCAAGGGGATTAAGAATTTGTTCAGACGTATAAATTATAGACTTCATCTGCGAATTCGAATTAACATAAATAACAGCTTTTTTTTCAGTCTTATTTAAACTTAAATCTATTATTATATTGGATTAGGGTTTGAAAGTTATTAGTAAAATGATAATTAAAAATAAGTGCCTAATAAGGTAATAAGCCAATAATAATTATTATAGCTTAATAATTTTATTTTCTACCACTTTTGTTCGTTAGAAATTAATTTATTGTAAAACATAGAAGTGACCTTAGCATAAGTACGTGCTTGTGGTGTTGTACTTTTAGTTGGCTATTTCATTGGTGGAAAAGTCTTTTTGCAGTGGACTTCTACCCTAGTACAGAAATCGAAATAAATAATAATATTAAATAATCAATATATATTATAATTACTATAATAATAAATAATAATGAGGGAGGGGCCACCTATTATCTTTATTTTCCCACTACGCGGCCCTTGCCTATTAAAAGGTTGCCGACCGCCGTTTAAGACTATATGTATATTGCAGCTTCTGTACCTATATGCCTTTAATTGCATCTGAGGGAAAAATAAACATTATCACCAACCTTCCATATTTCTTTATCAGTATGAGTGGAATTTATATCTTTCAAGATAAATATTTTAAAGGCGCGTGTTAGCACAACTATGTAATCTCGATAACAATTCGATCTCGATAAACTGTCGCCGCGGTACGTGAAGGTATGACTAAGTTGAGTGTAGAATAGTTGAGTGCAAAGTAAGCCTATTATAAATCTGAACACACAGGTGTGCTATGTTAAATTATGTGCGAGGTACCCACTAACAAATATTAGATACCTCGTAAAGAAATATTTTTTTATGTTCTATCTGTATATTAATAGGTAGGTACGTGAAGATTGCACCGCACGGAGCAGTCTGAGATTCGGCATAGTTAAAATTCATGTGGAGAAGAAGAACAGAATAATAAAAATCATCTACAATGGTAGCTAAAAGTTCGATAATAGATGGAACTACCGGTCACTGACTTAGAAATCTTTAATTTTTCTCCTGCAATGTTCTATTCTTCTTAATTATTTTATATGTTGTGTTATAGATAAATAAAAATATATAAATATAATTTTTTAACTTTCTAAAGAGCATTCTCAGCTGCTTCGCAAATTATCGAGTCACTCAATGTAATGCAATAAGCGAAGCTTTAGATTCGTTAAAGATGTCATAAGGCAATTAATACGAGTAGGTACTAATTAGTTTCGAGAACCCCCGCATCTTACTTCATGAACCATGCAAAATTATCTTGCTACGACATAAATGTATCATCAGCCGTGACAGCTGTTGATATATTATTTGAATGAATAAAAATAGAGAAAAAAAGATTTTCATTTCTTTATGAATTTAAATTTTTTGTTGCCCGTTGGTGTTTTAATTGTTAGTTATTCTTACTATAAATTCTCCATAAACATAATACACCACATTATTTAAAATGTAATTTAATGTCCTGTGCATTTCGGAACTACATAGTGATACCATTAAGTGGCTTTCAACCTTCAACTCATCGTTACAATCATAATTATCAAAACATTACGTAATGAGAATTGAAAACAACTCATAATTATAGACGGAAATACCAGAAACACCACTGAGAGATCTCGCTAATTTTGAATTCAAACACCCGAACGGTGAACCAATAAAATCTGTAACACGGAATCCATTATCAGAATCATTCTGTAACTTTTGTATGTAAAATCTGTTTTTATTTCATTATCTCGAACCATTCATTGATATGCGTTTTTGTAGACATGCTTAAATCTGTTTCACGCTCTTTCTTTTCTTTTGTCAGTAGATAAACCTTTACCCGTTTGAAATTAATTAAATTAAATACAGACGAACAAAGAAATCTCCTCGTTTTTGAAGTCGGTAAAAAGGCGGCCTTATCGCCTAAATCGAGTTTCTCTTATACAACCTTTAGTTAGACTAGAAGTATAACGACAAAGTACTGAAAATCTAGTTTTATAATATCTTGGGGTCTTGTGACTAGTGTAGAATAGAGATGGAGGAACAGATTTAAACTGTATTGCGCATGGCCGTTTGCCCTTAACCTTTGCAAACAGCGTGTGGGCGACGCATGTTGCGGGGGGCGGACATAAAACCTTTCTCGGAAATGATAAAAAAATATCTTTAAAATTTAAACAAGGCACCCGTGTTGCTGCGCGTTGTCAGTTTCATCTTCCTACCTTGTTTAACCTGTAAAGAGGGTGAATTTTCTAAAATCTTCTTTCCACACTTTATAAAGACGTCTAATAAAGTATCTTGCTTCTAAGTCTACTTACTGGCTTAGGCAGTACGTTGTCTGTGAAACACATAACACCTACGAATATTATTGACACATAATTGTTCTATAAATATATAGCAAATTGTATCACGCAATTTGCACGTATCGTATTTGCAAAGCTCTTGTAATGAAATTAATACATCTAATTTAATTATCCGCTGTGGATAATTCGCGTGAAATTATTATTTTCCACCGTCGCGGCGTCGTGCCCTGCTACGATTAACCGCTGTGTTAATGACAATATTTATTTAATATCTGAGTGTATTCCCGTTTATTTGTTACTGGTTTTATTCTCTCTGAAAGAAATGAGTACTTTGTGATGATGTTTTTAAGCTTAACTAAGCTTCTTAGGCTTTTCCATAACTTTATAGAAAACTCGCATTGAGGTATTTTCACGACGTTTTCCTTCACTTGGAGCCAGTGATAATCAATTTTAATACACAAATACATAATTTAAAAATACCGGGGATACATTCCGTGGTCAAAAACGGAATCGCCTGAATGGTAAGCCCTTTAATTTTAAGATTAAAATCATCATTAAAATAAATAAATACGGTTAAAACAAGTGTGAATGCGACGCCACGGCACGAAAACAACCGCAAAATAACCGCAATTTTCATGACGCTTTGGAATGGTATGTGCACGTTTACATAATGGTTAATTATTATCACGTTTGCTAAAATCTCTTCAAACCAAAGGATGAACCTACGTACGAGTATCGTACCATTTCAGATTTTCGGTAAATTAGCCAATTACAATCACATTACCGATAGGAGTATCTCGAGGTAGTGTTTTTAAGACTTTTATTAAATAAGTACCTACAGTACTTGTTCTTTTGATGGCTGGCCTGCCTTAAATTGGCCTTTACGATTCGAACTTATTCTCATCCAAAGTACGGCTCATGTAAATTACCTGCTATCAACAAAATAGTGACTAGTGACTAACCATACCTGCGACTTCTATAGGATTTTGCGACGTAAGAGTCAGTCCTTGGCAGTATTTCTGGTATTTTTTCTTCAAACTGTAGGTACATTCCAAGGCCATCCGACGATCCGACAAGACGTGGAATTCCCCAAATTCTTACTCATTTCTCCAATAGTTAGAGCTGACTCAGATATATGTATTTACGATATTTTCTTGCTAAGTTCGTATTTGGCATTGTGCTATTTACGAATACTCAAGAGTATAACGGAGCATGATGTAACACAATAAATTTATGTAAGCATGCTTAGAGTTAGAACAAGAGATCACCGAAATTATTTTGTGGGTAACATACTCGTATTTGTATGAGTGTGTCATTGTAAAATCATACTGTTTTGTTTACCTTGATACTGTTGTTTACCTTGTGGTAATAGCTACAGAAATTTTATAGAAATACTTTCAGAGATAATCTGAGTTCATTAACATCATCACCATACTTTGGAACCTACCTATTACTCCGGGAAGAATGAATTTGAAAGGTATGGATGCTGGCAACTTTTAATTTCCAATGACTTGTCAGGTTTTGTCAGGTTTTCGTTCTCAGGATCGTCGATGTTATTTCAGATTTGGTTTACACGTGTACGTGGTAAAGTGATATTTAAAAGATCGTAGATATGTTTGTTATACGGAAAGTTAATATTCGATAATAAAATAATGTGGACATAAAAGTGTTTATACATTTTTTATTCCCTAACACGGATTGGCGACAAGGTTTATGTTTTGACAAATATGTTTACGATCAGCGCGAATGCGAAGTGAATGCTTTTAGTTATTGACGTCAGATACTGTAGGGGTTCAAAATATGTCATAATACAACAACATTATTTGTTCGACATTAAAATTTAAATATTTATATTGAACAGAAATACAGTAGGTAATGTACTAGTGAATAGTTTTATTCAAGAATTTCATAAACATTATCTTGTTTTTTAATAAGACAACGGTCCCTGCTATTATATAAATTATATATGAACTAGCTGTGCCCCGCGGTTTACAAACAAACAAACAAAAAATCAAACCTTTCCTCTTTATAATATTAGTATAGACTACAAAAAAGGGTACGATTTCCTGCACAAGCATTCCTAGTGAACTAAGAAATTAAGTTTTTTTTTAAAAGCGCCAAATGAACTTTTATTTAAAGTCACTGATGTATTGGTGACTCCTCTGGTATTTCCCATGTTTTGAGCCGCTGGTGACCACTTACCGGCTTCAGCTGAATCGTCTACGCGACTGTCTGTTTCTTGGGTTAAGTAGATATAAAAAAATTCACAGATTTTTATCGAAATCATCAGAGCTGTATTATAGGTATTATGTTACACTGACCTTTGCGACAAGAATAGATATGGTAATTAATAGTTCTTTATTAACTAATTAGTAGTAAACCTATCATTCATTTATTTAATACAACAATAATAATAGACAAGATCAAAAATAAACTCCTTCCACGAATTGTTGCTTATTATTGAAGAGCCTTCCTCATAATGAATACTTAATGCGCCTAGTTTGAATTTGTACATTGAAAATCGCAAACGTTATTTTAATTTTCCTTTCAATATTCAATATCGTCGATCTTTAAAAACCGTCTGTCTATAGATGAGAAATAAAAAGAACCCGGAGATCTTTCTTCTGTGGAGCATTGATTGCGCTCCCTACCAATTTTACTACGCCTTTGTACATAGTTGAATAAAAAGTCGCTTGGTAAAATGCCAGCAAGATGAAAAGAATAGCTGGTTCGCTATAGTGAAATATTATGAGAGAACTAAGGTTCCCGCATTCAGCTTTCGTAGGTAAGTTGGTAAATGAAGTATAGTGGATCGAATTTTTTAAATAAATAAGTAATAAGTAAATGTTTGGTAATAGTTACCAACACACCTATAGTTAAAAATATAAAATATTCAAGAAAACGGATATTATTTTGAATTTTAAAAGAGAAAAAAAATGTTATTGCTTAACTTACCGTTTTTTATTATGTCTAAATAAGTATTTATGTTGTATGATTAAATTAATTAAATTTTGTACATAGATCATTTTTTACAATCTTAATACTGATCGCCGATAATAATTGTTGCCTTTTGAATATTTCTCGGTTTTGCTTTTAAATATTTTCATTATTTTAATTCCCTAAAAGGTTGTTTTGCTAAGTCTCCGCTGTAAGCCGTGTATTAAATTATTGATCATTAGTTTAATGTCGTTTCGTTCACGTCACTGTCTAGTGTCTGGCTCCTGACTTCTACGCTACTTAGTGGCAAGGTCAAGGATTTATAGTATTAATGATGTATTTTTTTTTATTCATTAACGTAGTTTATGCATAATTTTTATACATGAGGGAGTTGATACTTACTCGTTGTACCAAATTCTAGTGATAAAATTTTTCTTCATAAAATAACATTTTCGATACTTTCTTGAATGGAAGATTCCTTATTTTCTTGTTCAGATTATAGTTAACGAGTTATTGCCCGGGGATTATAATTTCATATAACTTTCAAATACCGAGAGTATTTGCCATTACGTTTTTTTTTTTCAAAAAATACATAGACTTTTTATTACATACATAGAAATATAATGTACCTACTATGTACGTACTTCGGATCGTATTCTGGGAGATAATTTTTGAAAACATGGTAATTGACGTTATCTAAGAACAGACCCTAAAGCTAAACAGTCGCAAACTATCTAATATACAAATAAACAGAGAATTGATGAAGCCACAAACCAATAATAATCTGATAGGAGTTTTAACAGACCGTCAAGCAAGTTAATCGCTATTTATTCGTCCGGATATGGCGCCGGCGACGGGCTGGTGTCTGGTCACCGCCTACCCGGAGTGCGAAGGTCGAGGTTGGAAAATTTGCGACTCGTGTAAGCATAGGCTTTCGTTACGAGTATTTAACGTTCCAAATTATGTCTCCACTCATAGACACTGTGATTCCTTGTTATGTAGGTAGCATGGATCATTGGATACTTACAAAAATAATATTATTATCAACAAACATATAGAGAAAAAAAAATGAAATCACTTGTTAATTTAAATTAGGCCGTATGTTTTTTTAAATGTATAGATAATGTACTGTCGCTCGATGCATCCCCTTGAATCTGAGCTAAAAGTACTAAGTTACTTATATTTATCTGTGAAAGGATAAGTCAAGTTTCCTGACAAAATTAAAAGGTGTTTTTAATAACAATGGTACTTACCTACAGATAAATTTAGGATGAAAAATCTTTTAAATTAAAACCGTATCAATTAATATAATTTACATATTATGCAAGAGGGAGAAAAAGTAAGCCTCATAAAGACAAACTGCACTCGCAATAAATACGGTTTTTTTTTCTCTCTAATGTGATACTTCAGCGCTCGATGTCGGTATCAAATTGCGATTTACTTTCAGAGGGCGCAGGTGGCGGGAAACAGAGAGACAGGGACAGTGGGTGCAGTTCGGAAATACTATCAGATGTTGCAAAACAATAAATACATATAGATATAATACATAAGATACCTCGTAGCACAGTGATTACCTAACGTTTGTCAAATTTTTTTCGTTTAAGGTACGCCAAAAGGGCATATAAAATATGTAATAGTAATTTCTCAGTGTAGGTAAATGTAGGTAAAGGCGACTTAGGTATTTTATTTAAACTGGGTAAATCTACAATAGTGTCTTATCTGTCCCCAAACTAATTACTTATCTCTAGTAGAATGGTGCTGGATTGTCGAGCTTATTCTACTCGTATGTTAGCTTTATATCGAGGCACCGCGTATCTAAGTCGATTCAAGACTCGCTTATCTACGAGTCTATCATTGAACAGTATTAGGATATACACGATCAAGGATATACTGTATATTATACTACAAAGAGTCGAAAAACATGTGAAGTCGACCGTCTCTAACTTGGATTGGGCTAGTATCGGAGAGCTAACTAATTCATATCAGAGAGGAATCCTTTCCTAACAGTAGAATAATGGGTACTGTTGATGATGATTAATGACAGGTGCTACACGCTTTTCCACCAATCCGCTTTGGAGCAGCGTGGTAGAATGTGCTGCAGGCCTTCCCCGGTTGTGCGGGGAGACCCGTGCCCAGCAGTGGGGCATAAAAAGGATTGAAGGTTACACGCTTACCACAATTCTTAATATTGTGATAGCATCGGCGCCTCCGCAGATACGAGTATGTGGTGTTACGAATTGTATTGTAGAAGATTCAGGATAGATAAAAACGAGGAGGGACCCTTATCGTTCAATTCGAGACCACTGATGGATTCCAACCGTCCCCCGCGGATCTACGACTATTTAATTCGAGTTAGCGGAGTTTTTGTTGGATTTCCTTCCACTGTTTGATCCATTTCGGAGTTCGCGGCGCGACCTTTTTTATGGAATATCCCCATTTCAGGACAAATTTGCATTTCACTTTTTGCGCGAGCTGCGCTTGACAGGGAATGTGGGTATCTACGATCTCTTCTGGAGTTTAATTTATACAGAATCATGTGTTTGATTATGTATGAAAATTAAGATTTTATGGTAAGTACTTGGGTATAGTTTGCAAGCAGTTCTTTTTTATTTAAAAAAGCACACGCTCTGGTTAACTACATAGATTGCACTACTTTAAGAACATATATCTCAATATGAATGGTAAAAAAAAAGTTATGTCACCAATCTTATAATAGAATACCTGTGCGCCCTGCTTTCACCCGCGCTAAGAATTCTAATAGAATAGCCTTCCTCGACAAATGGACTATCTTACACTAATAGAATTTTTCAAATCGGTCCAGTAGTTCCTGAGATTAGCGCGTTCAAACAACAATCAAACAATCAATCAAATAGACTCTTTAGCTTTTTATTATTAGTACTCGTATAGATTATTATGTAATCTTCATCAGATAACCGTTCCAATTACCTATAAAGTTAAAAACTATACCTAACCTAGATATCATGTATTAAACAAAGCACACGTTCGATGTTCTTGTTTGTTCGTCCCTTGTCGGCAGTATGTAATTCGTTTTTTTGCGAGAAAAGTTAGAAGAGGTACTACCGTTTTACACGCCGTTGTATGTATTTTTAGGCACGTGTAATTCTCACTTTACGGATCGAAGCCTTAGCGCCCTTCGCCCCTTTATTGAATTCCGCATCTGTTCGTTTGGAGCGAGCTTGTTATACCTACTCGAACTAAATTCCAAAAATTCCTTACAACCTGGCAAAAAAATATACAGAAGACCGATCGTTATTTTAGGCTTTCTTACACTGTAGGTATAGCATAATATACTTATATCATTATATAACTACTATACTATCACTACTATCAATACGCTACATTAGCGTATTGATAGTAGTGATTTCGACCTACTGTTCCGCTGGATCAAGGTTCGATCCCCGCAAATTAAAGGTACACTTTTTCAATTTTATTTGCGTATTTTACATTAATTATCACTTAGTCTGCGTTGAAGACAAACATCGTATAAAAACCTATTAGTATTAAGAGGTAATAACCTATTTCTTAATCACATTCTTAAAAGATATTTGTAAATCGCACCAATCCAAATGGCGCTATAGATCGTTGAATTTATTTGAAACCTATCATAGGCATCGTAGCATCGTAGCCTATACGATCGATTTTTTATCAGCCAACACTAGTTCGAAGACCGAATTGTTTGTTCAAGTTACTGTACTAAAATAGGAAAGTCCTTGCAACGCCTTTTATATTTCCTTAGCATAACTTCTCTACGCAGCGCATTCGTTGATTGATAAGCAAATCCTGTCTCCATTATCTTGCATATTTGATAAATCAATGACTGATTAATTCTGATGCATTACTCTGTTATTGCTTCATTGCAATACGAATAAATAAGGGAGTCATTCACTTGACCACGTGTCAATGATACCTATGATAAAACTGCTTTATAATGTATTGGGTACTTACAACATTTTGAGTGCCTAAATACGTACAATGTAAAAGATGTCAAGTTGATCAAATAATACTTAATGACGGTATTGCCAATGCTAGAAATTATAAAAAATCAATAAATTGGCTGGGTTTTTTCTATGTCCTAGATATAGTTTATATAAATAGACCGTATTATTTGACGTTCATCCAGATTATACGTGTACCTTATGATAAATAAAAAATTTTTGACTTTTATTTTGATATGATTCAAATAAAATGTCTCCGTCATGTCTTAATATTTCCCTTTTTTATATAATGTAATGCGCATTTAACGATGTATATACCAATAGGACTAGACTACTTAGGACTTAGTCTAATTCCCAATATTCATTCATATAAACAAGTAGGTTAGTACTATATTCATTGACTTCTATTAACCTACATGATTAATTGACATTTGCATTCCTCAATTCTTCGAATCTAAATGACTTTAATTAATACTACGTCAAAATGATATCAATAGTCGGACACACCCACATTTTTTTCTTAGTATTAATTTATGTAATTTATGGATTTGCGCTGCAGCAGTGAAAATAATATTATAAATAATATATACATGAAATATGCTTATATCTAAACAAAAATAAACACCCTTGAGTAATGTATATATTATGTTAAACGTTGTTTTTATTTAGGTTCCTACGCCTCACGCCTACGACACTACGTTACGTAACTCAAGCACATTCATCACAACAGATTGAAATAAATCATTTTCTTGTGAGTTTTCCTACAAAACTTATACAAAATTATTTATAGCTGAGATTCTTTAAAATAAATTCTATGTGAGCAAACCTTGATTTATCATATGAATGGGAAAAATTAATAGGCATCTGGCGTTTAAATTAATATATATACAAGAGTTACGTAAAGCTACATAATAATAATTACGAGATACCTTTTATGACAGCCTTTAATTTGCGATCTGAAAGAGTGTGTCGTAATTGAGTCTCTTTTTATCGTAGCTCGCAAGCCACCATGCACGCCACCTGAAGTAGCCTAGAAGCATTAAACCTTATTTAGCATAAATAATAGTAAAAAAACTATAGTAAAAAAAACTAAAATTACTATGGTATCACAAACTTACGTCTGTCTATTGTTTTAGGCTTCATATTCGGTCGCTATAATGGTTCTTTATTCAAATATTAAGGTAAATAATTTAACGTAATAACTTAAAAGGCATGTACGTATTACTTACCACATTGTATTGACCTTAGGTACCTACCAATTCTAATATTTAGTGCTAAATTTAGACACGACACTTAGTTGTTGAACGCACCTATTCTTACTCGTACTTATATCTTCTGTTTAGGTACGTTTTATCCGTCATAGAATGGATTTACATAAACAGATGGAGGTCGATACACGCTTGTAGGGAAATAGCTTTAACACACGAACGTTCATTTTATACAAAGATAAGAAAGAATACAAATCGTGCGTGGTCTGACGTACGGATGGACTTTGAACGAAAGATACTACAGTTCAAATGAAGCTATTGTAGCAACTTATGAATAGGGCTCCTCATATTGTTATATTGTCATAGAATAGAATATTATACCGTTGTTTTTCAGGCTGACACCCATTACTACCACAGAGTACTATCTATCATACCATAAAGTGTTTATCAATATACTGTACTAAACTCAATAACACTCTGTAGTAGGTACTCGACAGAAATCAGTGTTTAGTCCTTTATAGTTAGCCTTTTTTATTTCAATCGATACATCGCAGTTGAAATTCATAGCTGTGGAAGTAGGATACTCCACGTTTCTAAACACGCTCAGGATTAAGCTGAGGCAAAATGCGAAAAATATAGCGCTAGGCCGTTCGTCGCTCGACAAAAATATCGTAGTGTGGGATCTAAAAGCGATTTGTCATCCATCACTGGAGACCGGGAACGCCAAGTGCACTCTCATGTCGTCTATGACTCATTAGACAATCGATCCTCCGCTCAAACCGACCATTTCTCTACGAGTATCAACGAATTTGATTTAGGTTTTATTTTGTTTTTTTTATTAGGGTCTGCAGCTGAAACATTATTGGGCATCGGAACGAGTATCACTACATAGTAGAAAACAAAGTCGCTTTCTCTGTCCCTATGCTTAAATCTTTAAAACTACGCAACGGATTTTGATGCGGTTAATAGATAGAGTGATTGAAGAGGAAGGTTTATATGTACTCGTATAAACGTTCACAGTTTTTCTGCTGTGTATTTAGTATCAGCATTGCGAAGCCGAGGCGGGTCGTTAGTTTTCTGTATTTCAACACTTGTGAGTTTTAGTTTCATGCAATTTACATGCCTTGATATTTTCGCTACAAAATTTTACGTAGGTACATACATAGAACTCACAAATGATATGGAATGACTGCTTTTTTCAAACTTCAATTGCATCAATAAGTGGCTTCATTAGCATAAGAACACATTAATTATGTACCATCAGTCATAAACGCTACGTCCTTGATAGGCGCAGACATGCATGACTCACTTTTGCATGAACTCGTTTCCGAAACAATCGGCTGACCGAAAAGTCATTTCATTGTTTTATGTTGGGCGCAATCTGTGAAGGGTTCACGCGTTTTCATTATGAAAGAGCTATCAATATCAGCTTAAGTGGCCTATTGAGAGCGGCGCGGCGGTCCCCGCTTTTTTCCCACAAGTAAAATGATCTGGCACGCTACACCGTCACAATACATGGCGTTGGTTCATTGACACGCGGGTTTCAACAGCGGGTGCTTCGGTCTAGATCGTGTAGAATTACATTTCACTAATCTTAGGAATAACTTTGAAGGATATTTATTGTCTATTCACACATCTCAGCTAATCTTGTAGGTACATAAATATCTTATTTAGGACCCCGAAATCAAACCCTTTATAATAATACATTGGACCCGCGTCGGTGATGTAAACAATTATAATGCCTTAAATTTGATTTATTGCTCCGTAATTACATAGCTATCAGACAGGGAACAATGCAACAAATGTGTCATGACGTCACAATTGAGTTATGACCGCATTGACCGACCCGTATATTATAGGACGTTGAGTTGGCGCGTCTTTCCATCCCTTTTGCACTGATTGCGTAAGACTAAAATCTAAGGCCGTCTAAGAAAAATAAGGTTCAAAACCGCGTATTTTCCGCCACCGCTTCGCAGAATTATGATCTTAAAGATATTTACTTCGTGTCAGATGCTTCGTCTGGGAAACACTTTGCCTGATGATACCTGCTTTGACACGCATTTTATACGAGCGAGCAGATTAGCGAGGCTGTGATTATCTGTAGAAAAGTCGACGACAATATTAACCCTGGTGTTTTTATAAGATGATTTATTTACCATCATTTTCTATCTGTATAATTTGAAAATAACATCAACTCGTAGCAACAGTACTATTAAATATTACGCCAAGAAATCCATAATGACAATGCATCTTAAAGCAAGAACGAGCTTGAACTCATAATAGCACGATCCATTATTACAGAGCTCCATTTATAGAATCGAAGAGGAGAAAAGAAATTACTGGAAATATTTATAAGTTCAGCGTAGACGCGAGCGTAATTCCTTCGAGAATTTTAAGTTCCGTCTAAGATCTTAGTTCTGTTGAATCCTTCTCATAGCATCGTGGGCGCTTTGTTCGGACACAATAGGTTCGCATGCATGTGCAGAAATGTACGGTCAGTTCATTGCGTCAAGGATGTTTGTCGTGTCTGTGGTTCCATTATAAGATCTGGTGGTCGGATGATATCTGCATTGGCATTTTCAGACAGAAAATCGTTTAGCATGAATGCTGATTTTTGTCACTCTGATATTATGAAAGCTTTTCACGTTAATAAGCTATCAAACACATTTGAAATCTATATATTTTCAGATAGAAATAATGAAATGAATTAAATGTAAACTCTCGTTAAAGTTAATTTTTTCTCACATTCTCTGATCTCAACGTAGAGGTATTTATAGATTTGAAAAGATTGTAAGCTCTGATAAGTTTGATTTGTCCCTCAGCGGCTAGGTAAAACGCAGCGGAATGCATCTCTCGAATGCGGTCTTTCATTCGAAAAAGAGAATTACTTGGAACTCAAATTACGCGCAGTTTTCCGTCTAAAGTGGTATTCTTTTCGTTCCATTACCGCGTGGCCGAGTTTTTGCGCAAGTAAGTATTTGTGTTTCAGAAAAAGTAAAGATTCATTTTGCCTTTGCCAAAGTATTTTAGAAAGGAATATACAAATTAAAAAGTAAGTAGGTAGATGGAGTTTTTTAAAGAGCTTGTTTCTCTGATATTTATACATAACAACTATGTATATAAATAATTAAATATACACATGCAGTTAAAACACATGCATACGTAATTACGTAAGTAAAATTATAAATTTTGCATTACAAAACAAACATTTGAAACAAGTCTGTCGAAAAACTTACTTTATAGCAAATTTTGTTAATAATTTGAAACTAAAGCCTTTACCCTTTAGTAGTATTTGCAAGAAAACAATAAGACGAACCTCTAAGCTTGGTAACAAAGGAAAAGGATATGTTTTGGCATAATGAGCCTTTACAACCTGTTGAAGTTAACGAAGAACTGAACAAATCGCATAATGTAACACTCCGTTTTGTACACGTAAAGTAAATAGGTATGGACGCTTAAAAGGTCATTCTAATATTTTTCTTACGTCGGTGACTAATATTCACTTGTAATTACTTTAAGTCGGAACCCTAACGCTCAGTTGAACTAATATGCTATATCAC
>DWQK01001454.1:0-15615 GCA_018231225.1 Noctuana stator
ATAAAATGCTGCATCCAAATTACTGTCCTCAATAATATTAAGTTTTTTTTTTAAGTTTTATTATATTACGTTAATTTTATATTCATAACATTAATATAAACCTATCAATTGTTTTGTTATGTAAAATACATTGTATAGTGGTTTGTGAATTTACACGCAATTCTCGTACGACAACGGTCGGGCCCACATATTTTCGGCCTATTAACATTCTTACCGAGAAAACCGGTACAAATACTACCATAGTTACATCCTTGAAATGTTTAAGTACTCTCCAAGTATGCCTTGAAAGGCTCTCGAATACTGACCATTAAGTTAACTGATGTACGTTAATTATTGTTTAATGGCTATTACATTTCTAAAACATTTTACTTATCTCAATTGTAACTAGAATAAAATAAAATATTACAATAATTTTGCCTCTTTTTTGGATTATGATAATTTCTGGAAGCGCTTCACCGCCTATTTAAAAAAATCTTATTGAAGTGTGTAAAAATTATTGTAAATATGTCTAAAAATTATTCTACTTGTGTAGTGGACAATATTCCGTTATCTACTGTCTATTAGATATTCGTATGGCTTAGTCTAAATACTTTCTTTTAAAATTCAAGGTCTGTCAAAAGTGATAGAATGCAAATCAAGAAACGAACTGAATAAAAATAGAAGTCAATCGTATGTACATTGAATACAATGGAAATGCATGATCGATACCTATTCCGATAAATTTCATCCTACACCATAGCGCTGTATAACGTACCACAGCACATGTACCTACACAACGTACCTACGCTGTATAAGTGTACGTATGTTGTACTTCGGTATGCGATCTTAAATCGCCATTCCACGAAACCAATAGTGATGGGTGGAAACGACTTTAGAAGGCACGTCATCACAATGACGACAAGAGTTAGGTTGCAGTGATCCCTGTCACACATTTTTATACTGTGAACTTATACTTCACACTTATCCCCCACATTGTAGGGTTCATATCGGGGACGGAGTAGGAATCAGAATGGAGCGGCTATATGCTACTAGGCTACAAGGTAAAGGCGGGCCACTACTACAATTACTACTACGATTATATTCAAGCGGGAAAGATACATTTAATTAAAAATAAAAGTAAACTTCAGGGCCAACAAGTGTTTAAAAATTAAACAAACATCTGTAATTATTGGATTTGCCCGTCAATAAACAAACGAGCGTAACGCCACGCGGATTTACAGGCTTCGTAAATATGCGTATTGTATGCTTGTAGTATGAATGTACTGGGCTGTGTAAGGTGGCTGTATGAATGACTATAAACTGATTCGATTGATTTCTTCACCTTGAATACCCCGATGTAATTTTGACATGTATGATAGGTGAATGGACGTTACAAAAGTTCAAGCTTCCTTATCACACTGCAATTCTTCCACTTCTAAACATTGACATATTGCGCAGGGAATTAAAAACCAGTTTTACGATAATCAAAAGTGATTTCTAATTCGATTAATACCTAAATGAGAATCGTAATTCGATTAATAAATGAGATACAATATCGGAATTCAGGCGTATAATCTGTCAAGCGCTCAAATGACCACAGACTGAACATGTTTAATATGTTTATGCCTAGCTGTTTGTTGGCCGTCATTATTGTTAATGTGTCTGTCCGAAACAGCGTTGCCGCCGCACTAGACGAGGACCAAAAAAGAGGATTAACCGGTTGTCCGCGGCACGGGTCAGGGGTTCTGAGCTTCCGAAACACGTGAACGTCACGATGTTATCTAGATTTAATTATATCTGTAATGTCTATGTGTTAATATATTTTAAGTTTCATCTACGTCTTTTCGTTCCATTCTTATTAATTAATTTTATTTTAATTATTAACGTACTCAGTGTATAAAATAATTCTTATGTAATAATATTTAGTTTTAATGATAAAATGTGAGTGTCTAAAATAATAAGGTAGGTAACTAGTTAAATTTATTTAGTAAGATACATAAGATATAAAAACGAGGCAATGACTTGACTAAACTGAAAAGAGTTGAAATTAGGAATTGTAATGAAGGTTTTATCATTAAATCTGTTGGAGCGAAGTGACTGGATTCAGTCTTTGATTCAGTGACGTTTTGACGTTCGAAGTGAAGAAGTTTTATATTTAGGTAACAAGTGGTTAGTACCAATTATTCAGATAACGCTAAGTAATTATTTTGTATATTAGTTGGTGTTAATCTTGTTGGCAACAGATTGAAACATTAAAAATAAATAAATAAATAAACAGTAGGTACATGTCAGTCCCTAAGGAGCGTTAATCCGAGCCGGCACAACCGGCGCTACCGGTCCTTTGGACAATGCCCACAATGTCCGCACAAAGACGCTGACGGATGCCCTCGCTTCACGCGCCCGTGTCCGCACTTACGACCTAAGAATACCTACAATACGTGTAGATCGTAATTTAACCGTTACATTCGTAGGACTACATTACCTGTCTGTTAAATAACCTTGAAAAGCCATAATACCTCTCAAATTTCGTAGCAATGTAGTTGCTGCAGTTGAATGATGAACAATCTCGATGAAGACATTTTTTAAATGTGTAAAACTACATGAAAATCGGTTCATTCATTCGACCGACACACCGATACTCTTGTGAAAATTATGACACGTCGCTTTTCGTGGCAAATGTTAAAAATAGATCTAGGGAGAGAATAACGTAAAAAAAATTCGGAACGGTCGGAATTTAATTTTTATTTTACTTGGCGTAAATCTTTTTTTTAATAAAAAAACAATTTGTGGTAAAAGCTGTTTAAATTCCAATATACAATAATGTTTTGCTAGAAGCAATTTAAGTACAATCATAACGTGAGTCAGGAAACCCTTTCAATTAGGTGCGAATTGATTTACAATTACATACTTTGTTAATATAATAAATCTGGGCTGTGAAAAACCAGAGCAAAATACCAATAGGTAATTACATTGAATCATTGATGAGCAATAAGCTGTTATTACTCATATGTCGAAAGTGCCGCAGGGATATAGGTACCTAACGGACACTAAAAAATTTCGTACTTTTTACTATCTTTTATCACATAAATTACACATATACACAGCTTAACGTAAACTTTATTAAGTTCGGAAGATTTCATTTAAAAATCTGTTTTATTTTTTCAAACACTACTTCTATTTTATTTTTTCTTTAATAATTGTTTTGATTTAGGAGTCTTCATTTTACTTCACTCCACTCCATTTTTTAAAAACTTAAGTAAAAACTATACTCAAGTATTTCAGAACAATACGAATATGTGACCCCTTCTCTATGAACAATGTTTGCGTATCCTTAATTGAACTTTCAGACGATACTATTTGGTTCATTTGTATTTTATATTGCTATTGATTTATTTGACAATTCAACTAATAGATATAAATCAAGTTGAATATTTTTTACAACTCAACATGAAGTATAAAAACAGCTACATTATATTGATAAGGATTGGTTCTTCAATAATCGCTTATTATTAAAACCTCTTCTAACAGATCTAATAGGTTTCAAATTATAATATACTTATGACGAAAAATACTACATTCAAGAAAAACTGGTTAAAAGAGCCATTCATAAATAATGGTTTGCATTATTACTATTGCAAATCCGTTTGGCCATTTCATACGGCTAATTTCTTTTAAATTTTTGTCGATCAGGTTTTGTCGGACTAGCCGAATGAAAGCAGAACATAGATTATTCTAGTCGGCTTTCCTTTCAAAAATAGCCGTGTTGAAACTATTCGATTAATGAATAAATTGACTGACGGGGCAATAAATACCTAAGTAAGAAAAAAAAGTAAATAACTATCCTTATACTTACCTACTTTATTATAACTTTTGTATTTCCCCCTAGTAACACATAGTACTGTGAACCGCACTAAAACTCCCTTATCTATTGTTTGAGTACGCTAGGAAGAGTAGAGTGTAAGTCGCACGTCATTATTAGTCTAGACACGAACGGGGTCAGCACTTAGATTAGGCGCTAAATACACAAAGATATCTGCAAACCTGATAACGTGATGGGAGGAGATACCGGGAAATCAGAGAGTTGTAAAGATTATGATTATGAATTTGCATAAACCCTATCTTTTACTATTAAATTATATAGCACGTAAAATCTTATGCGGATCTTGCGACGGGCGAAATACAAGATATGAAATTTTTAGTTCTATAATCTAACTCAATAATTTGTAATGAGAAAAATATCGGTACTTCTTTCAGTTCTTTAAAATACACATTACGTTTATTTCATTTCTATAAAGAAATGTATAGGATAATAACCTAACCTACTCATAAAACTTAATAATGTAATAGGTACTTAATTAACAATAGTTTACACAGGTGTTACAGCTGCCTAGTTAATTGGTTGCTAAGTATTCATAATAATATACTTACCTACTATCAAAAAATGTTTTAAAATAACACAAAAAAATTATATTACGGATTCCAAGAGAAATATTATAATCGTAAAGCAAGACAGCTTAAGATGTTCCTTTCCACAAGGGATAATTCCTCACGTACTCGTACACCAATCGATGCGCTGACCGCTGAGTCGCTGAACTTAATCACAACAGGGACCATAAGCTCTTACAACAAACACTAAACAATAATCGTGGCGCCGAACGCTCCCTGGCACCAGAGAAAAAAAAGATGTTACAGAGAAGTCACGATAACTGGCGCCTGTCTTATCGCCGGCACGTGAGCTCTACCTTTCCCTTTAACTTTTTATTCCTAGAATACATTCTCGAGAAGCCAAAGGGTTCCACTGTTTGTAATTTCTTCTTCTGTAACGAAATGTAACGAGAAAAAGATCAAACATTCTCCACTTTGATTTTACAGTTCCTCCTCACTTTTTTTGCACTCGTTTATTGATTTTTTAAACGCAGAGTTTACCAGAGAATATTTCTTTGATGCTACCGACTAATATATAAAATTATACTTATCAATCCTGTGAATGGTTAAACGATTTGACCTTTTTATGTAATTTATACGCTCAACTTCAATAATGGCGAATGTTTATGGTAAAATCAACATGTCTGTCAATCAATCCTGTTTTGGTACAGGTCTACTAAAGAAATCTTTACCTTTTGTAGAGACTATGGTAACGGCCTCCAAATGCCTTTTTTATGGCTGATAAAATTAATGTTGGTAGTAGTAATATTTGATTTATCGACATCTATTATAAGCGCGATCTGATTTTTATAGTTTATATTTAGATTGCCCACTATCTACGTTCATATCAAATGGGATGTAAAAAACTGTACGTACCTAACTAAAAATTAAATATTACGCCGACTAAATCAAAGAAAGATATCAAGTTCAACGAGATTTAAATATCAAGTACGTATGTACGTAGGTGTATTTTTACCGTGTCTCTGCGTAGAGATATGAAAGTGGGAATAGTTAGAGATAAAATTATCTGGCTAATAACGAAATATTATGTAACAGATGAACACTTTAGAGATAGCAACTTTACGCTGCGGGCGGGTGGACCGTGTACAGCTCGTCTCGTTGAGCTCGCAATACCTACCGTTCTCGTAACTCTAATTTCTTTTTCTTTGCAAAATATTAAGTTTTCTATTGTTATGTTTATAGTTTAGTATAGTTGTAGTTATAGTATATAGTTGAAGTATATAGTATATAGTTGTTTAATTATTATTATTTAGAAAAGTGAAAACAAAAAATTAAGTGCACCTGTATCAATCATTTATGGATATCAAAGTGTAATATTCCTATTCAGGGTAAATATATAGGTCATATACCTATATCGCGAAATGGTGAGACATTACTAAATGTATGTAAGATAACTTCACTTCAATATAAAATAAAGATAACTTGATATACTTATGTTATCAAAATTTTGTTGCCTACTAAAATATCACGTACCTATTGTCATAACAACAAATTATTATCTTGTAGCCTTTACTTAACAACAGTAATTGTTAATCAGATGTTACGAGTAATGCTGTGTTCATTTTTGTTAATGGAAATTATTTATTTTTTCCAGGTCCACTATAATGAAATTGCACCGAAGGCGTACAACAATATTATCAAATTCAAAGTACAAGCATACGTATGAGCATTATATATAAGCGGTTTCGTCTTATAAATAGGAACCCGATAAAAATCGGTAGTATGCTAAGCCCGTAGCGAACCGAAGATTGCGGGGCGGCATCACTACTTATAAGATGCGTGCTAGCGACTACCGAGTGCTCAGAAAGATGGATTTGTGGTGTTCCATGTTCAAACTACTGCTGTTCCAAATGATAATGATACGGTGCAATGCCAAGTTCATACCGTTAACTGATGCACCGGCAGTGGAGTACTTAAATGGCGAGCTAGACGAAAGAGTCCAGGAAGATATCAGTAACTTAATACACACTGGTGAGTACATAATAATAATATTTTTTTTAGCTTAATAACATAAACGTAATGTTCTTATTTTTATTCATAAGAATTACAAAAGACCGGGTTCAATATTGCTGATAGTACAGTTGATAGTTATAGCTAATTACTTTTTATATTGTTTAATTACTCTATTTTGTTTTAAACAAAAATAGCTCAAACGAGTCGCGACTTTGGCCAGCATAAACAATTAAAATAGACGTTTGGAAGATAAATTTTAATGTTAAATTTATGACCCCGTAAACCTAATCTTGTAAGTTGTTTTGTGGTTGTCACAAGGTTTGAAATGCTGATAATTGGATTCGAGTCTCGTGTGACGGCCCGAGATTGCCTTTGAAGGATTATCTGAGGCATGTTGTCTGTAGATTTTTGACGGCATCGGAGTAGGGTTTGGCCTCATCTCCTTTTTATGTTAAACGTCTCAAGAATAACTCGGTATCTTATTTTATTTGAACAGTTTGAATTATTAATGTTTACCCGTGCGTCCGAAAGATGACGGGTCGGTTTCATGTACTTAACTACTTGATAAACATGTTGCATCGAAAGTAAAATCAAGTTCTACGGAGTTACGCTTGAGCGCAAACGTAAGATAACACCTCAAGTCGAGTTCTTAGTTCTTATTCGAGTATGTTTTCTTCGACGTAGAGTATCTTTGAACAGTCAATTAGATGCAGTTAAGCAGTTAAAAAGTTACCTTTCAGATTAATGTTTATCACTAATGAAATCAAATTATATTATTTACTATGTAATTTTTTTCAGTAAAAGGTATTACAGTTTTCTTTAAACTAAAATTGAAATCTGTAAGCTTTGTTACAACAGGGTAATATGTATATAACGAAGTAACAAACTACAAGTAGCCCAGAATAGACTAATGCAAATGCACGCACAAATGAAGCATAAACGCAATCGTAATAAAACCCATTACCACAAATTTACTACAGTTAGCAAATTTCTAAAACAACTTAATTATGACTCATTAGTTCATTACGCTTGCCCTACTCTCTTCAACGCCTTTTTTTTAAATAACGTTTTTTTTAAGAATAATAACATTAAAATTTATATTTCTACTAGGTTAGGTTGGAAGCATATAACTAGGTTTTTCCGAAGTACCACTATCGAGTATATATTACGAACTCAGACAAATCTAAGTATATTTTATGATTTTAGGTTACATGCATCTATTTATAGTCTGAAGTGACTACTAAGAAGCAGTTGGCTTCAGTATACATTGTAGGTAGATAAGTTTTGCTACAGAATTTAATTTTTGATTAGTCTTCCTGAAGCACAATAAAATTTATCTTACTGTTTTAAAACGTTCATTTATCAAAATTTTTAATTCCCATTTATTTATAAACCAAAGATTCTTGAAGAGTTATAAAGTGCGTACTTTCAGTCAACGCTTGGTATAATTGAGGTTAGTGAGCGACTTTGAAGGTTATGCAAATAGTTGTTTAAATTTAATTTTACTCGTACGTTCGTTATTTTATCTAGTAGGTGTAGTGTGCGATAATTACCAAAACTTATCACTGGAAAGTGTAAAGTATAACGATCTGTATCGCTTATCTAATAAACTCAATATTTACAGAGCGAATCTTATCTCTAATGTGGAGAAAAAGTGCAAATCTTGGTTGCGTAGTGACGTGTCGTGTGACGTAAAGTTGTCAGTTATCATATCATGCACGGATATGGTAGATTATATCTGTGCTCGTAATAACTGGGATCAATGATAACTAAAACTTTGAGATTTTCACGCTGTGACGGTTTTCGATAGTTAGGTAGATGCCCTGTATAATTATTTAAAGTTATAAAGATTTGGAAATAAAGATTTGAAAGAATAAATATTGAAAGAACAAAGACTTGGAATTATAAAGATATGGAAATAAAAGGGCTGCTTTAGGACATCTTACTCTTTGTTTATTTACTATTTACATATTACACTATCATCGTAACGACCCTAGCCTTCGCGCTCTCCATTCTCATCTCTCATCTCTTATGTTCTGTCCTACGCTTTCGTTCAACATTCAAACACTTTTCAAATTTCTTCTTCATCTATCGTCTTACAAAATAGTTCCCACATTTATAATATATAATGTTATTCGTAGTCCACCAGCCTCAATCCTTCTCAAATCAGATGCCCTACAGTGGAATACTAGAAGTTGGATTATGACTTTATAGATTTATTAGTTTTGTTCTATATTTTGCGTTCGTTTGTAAAACTTGTAAGTTGCATAATATCTATCGTTAATGTCTCACTGAACCCTTCTGTACCCGATTACCATAGACAGTATTATCTATAAAACATACCAATATGGATTTATCTTTGCTTTCCAAAGATAAAACTGTGTCACTACATGTTTTAGATAGTATCTTGAATCAAACCAAAAGATCTCAAAATTCTAAACGTAGTATAAAGTGTTAAGTACGGAAACATTAAAAAACATTTACCTAGTTTAATCATAGACATACGCAGGAAGTGATACTTCTTCTTCATATGTATCTATGTTAGTATATACATAAAACAAATAGTTACGCATCTTGTTGTTTCCTTCTGAAGCCTTTATAACAATTACTCATTTTATAATCCAAAGATAAAACTTAATTTACTTGAATACTCCAATTACGTACAATTGAAGATGATGTAACTGAGTTCCCATAATAATATATAAAGTTTTTCTCTTACAAAAGTTCACTATTTAACAGCCCAACTTTATAATATATTTACATACTCTTAATTTAGCTACAGGGAAATCAATTAAATATATGATGTGTCAAATTAAACATAATGAGTATTTAGTATTATTACTATAACTATATTTATATTAACTAACATATATTGCAAATTATAAAAAGAGAAAAAAATCCATATGGCTAATAATATTATAATGAAAAACATGGTTTTAATACAACGGGCAAAATTATATTATCTGTGTCAAAAATATTTAAAAACTACTTTCTAAAAAATATCGTATAGGTTAACACTCTTTTAACTCTAGCAATAAACTTAAAACAATACTGAGGAATAAAAAAAATGTCAGCAGACTTTACAAAACTTTAATGAGATAAATATTTGCTGCACGTTTCATCTGAGAGCTCCCGAATAAGATTACACACGGTCGTATATTACAGCTAACTATGTTCGAGACGCGTATGTTTTTGTACGGATAACGTCCACCCACGCGAGGCGCTGAGGTCGGCGCTCCGGTGAATCGAGTCTGTCCCGCAGGGGGCGGGCACCCAGGGTAATACACAATAATTGCTGCCAAGCCCCTGCTTAAAGAATCTGCTCGTAAACACTCGTCTAGCCAACCCACGCATGCAGCACAAAAACTTCGCCTTGTTATTCATTTTGATTCAATCAATGCCCACAATCTTATAAAGCAAAGTTAGTTGTTGCGCTGAAAAGAAGTTATTTGAAAGGATAAAATAATTTATGATAAATGATATTTCTTGTATGGAACTAGGATCGTTGATCATGATTTTAAATTATGATCATCATACACCACTTCAATGTAGATACCTTGAATGTTCAATCTATATTTTACACATCATTCTAAGCTATGAATTTGACAACAAATTGAAACAATATTCTTTAATCACATTTGTCTTATTGTAATTCATAGTTACCTACCCTTATTCATTTACTTACCTAACCTACCCTATAAGGCAAAAATGAATTTTCTAAATCGATTAAGAATTGACGGAGATAAAACACACACACATACACAGAGTAGATATTAAAAATACACAAAACATACAGACGAATGTATTTTTTTAAGAGTGCTAAAAATAAATAAATTATAGATAATTCTGTGTATGTGAGTATTCTTGTCATTGTACAAAAAAATACATAAACCTGTAAAGTGACCTATTTATTATTTTTTCACGTTTGGGCTATTTGGTATCAAGATGATTGATATGGTACCAAGAAAGATTTGAATTTTTTGATACGCTGGATAGGACTGAAGTTAATAGGCAATAGGTGAATACAATAGTTGTGAGCCACCTGAGAAAATGTAATTTATAAGTAAAACCTGTGTGGCCTCACTAGTCATCAAGTATCAGGTGTCTAGGCGACGCGCGCGCTGACTGAGCACGGCTATTTCATAAGAAATTGCTCATATGATGACTGATAGCAAATAGCTAAGCTCAAAATAATTATACCTGCGAATGAGTAACTAACAAATTAAAGTAACCCAATATTTTTCTCGTAGTAACCCAATATTTTCTTATTAACTTACTTTGCTGCTGCAGCTCAAGTAACGTTTATCTGCATTTTGCAGGTAACTGCGGTTGCTGTATACGAGTATTTTAGTTTGCTTCACCGATTTCAATGAAACGCACTATTCCCTGAGTTGAAGTATATAAGTCAAGTCTTGATAACATTCATTTGAAGTCGGTTAATAACATTCGTTAATGAAAGCATTTACATACTGTTACAGTTTTACTTTTCCTCTTTCTTTCTCCTTATCTATTATTTTCTCTTGACAGGCGGTATAGTTAGGTAACGTACAAGTATCAGTGTACAAGTCTTGTTTACATGTTTTCTTAATTATCTGGAAAATACTTAGTCTATTAGGGCCACTATCATACGAGTCAGTGGTTGGGTTGCGCGGTTGCGCTAATATGTTGTGCAACTGGTTGTGGGAGAGGCGATTAAGGGTCAACGCTTATACACCTAGTCAACAGGACACCCGATTTAATTAACGGATTATTACAAACATGTATACGAATATTAAGATATCTTTTTAACCCTCGACACAAAAAGACAGTGTTACTCGTATTTAAGTTTGACGTCTATGTATTGGTACATGCTTGACTGTGTTGCATCGTAGCTCTTAAATAACGAACTATTTTTGATGCGGTTTTTTTATTGTTGAAATATGACTTGTTCGAGAATATTTAAAGGTGTTCAAGAAAATCTATTTAGATGTTTAAGCAGCAAAGTTTTACAGCAATATGTTTGAAAATCTTAGACCAAAAATTATAAGCTTAATATTATAATACATTAAATATTTTCATGAATACATGATAATCTATGAGGGCTTCCAACGTTATACGATTTTTTCAATTAAGATCTTTGTGTAAAACTGAAAACTATTTAATAAAAATTATTTTAAGAAATAATTGAAACCGACACAAAAGTAATTATTTCTTCAAATAAATTATTTCTTACTTACTCAAAAGTAAGAAATAATTTATTACAACAATTAATTTTCGAGTTTGTGCCCCGAATATGAACCTATTTTTTTTACACATTTCTGTTTCTAATGTAAACGCTATATTATTTTCTACTTACTACTACGTATAAAACTTACTTTTATCAGGGTTTCTAATGTAAAACATGTTTCCTTATCCATAGTTTGTTGTACTAGCGCCATATACAAGGCAGAGGGCACGACATTGACCTACGTCAGACACTAATCTTACATTCCCCTTTAATGTTTAGTGTGACTATTTTTTAAACAAATGAGAGTTTAATTGTTATGATAAAATTTGTAATATTCATGTTTTTATTCGCAATATTTTTTTCTTTAATGTCATACATCATATTTCGTTACTAGATTTACTACGATAAATGTAGACCACAATAACTTATTCTAAATATTCTTTAATAGCAGCTAAAAGGTACTTTACAACAAAAAAAAACAGGTACTTTACCTTAAAACTTTAAAAAGAAATTAAAGTACAAGAAAAGACAGGATTTTCTTTAAAATTAAAGTTTAACAATTTTATTTTAATCAGCATTTAACAAAAACAGAAATATATTTTTATTGAGCTCCAACAAACAATAGTTGCATTATTCATCTGTCACCTGTGCAAAATACTCTCATATGAAACATAAAAAATTGCCTACTAGTATCATATTACAGAGATAGTTCGATGACTTGCGTCATCAATAACGACCACGCGCCATGACCGAGGCAAACGGTTTATTTACTACCATCAGCACTACCACAGTCAGGTCAATAATGTCTTATGTTTTTGATAGCGAACATTTTCCGAGAATCCGCCGTCATCTATAAATTACTATTCCAGCTGAATAAAATTTTTAATTCAACAGGCCATGCAGCTATTCTAAATATACAAACCGCTGCCAAAACTGGGCAAATATTTCGTAACAGTAACGTAGTGCGTTATAAATTATATACTAGGTATAATATTATAATCTACGAATATGTTCAGGGGTCATTGCACTGCAGATACGTTTAATTTACTCTTATCATTTAGTTTTTCCTTATGATTACAAATTACTTTGCTTCAGTCCATTCTTTTACGTATAAATCAGTCTATTTTAATTCGGCAACAATTTTTTTTAACGAAATACAACTTTATGACGCATTATGCAAAATTAAAATTAACTCTAAAGTCAAAAGTATGAATAATTAATTTTGAAGATTGTGCCCCGACCCGTATAAGAACAATGGCTTCTGTGCAACGAATTTTGTGTCAAAGTCCTTTCTCTACAATATACTCAATACATACAAGAATACCGGTTAAGTCGCAAAGAATAAAACAAAGTCATGAAGCTGTCATTAATTATTTTTTACTTTATAAATTAAATTGTTAAGTCGGTATTAATCTTTGGTTCAATTTTTTTTATTTCAGTCTTTAGTTAATCTAAGTTTTTACCAGTCACTTCAAAAACGCTTTTATGTATATATAATTTGATGTGCGTTCAGTACATACATATAATTATAGCCCATGTTTTATCCCGCAGGTATTTACTCTCATAGAGATCTAGACCCGTCGCAAGTGGAGGTCGTGACACCAGTAAAAGTGTCACGTGACGGCGTGTACGTGTCGCACACGGTAGAGCACACCCACGAGCACGGACACGCACGGGCGCGGCGCGACTTGCACGACATCGAGCATAAGATGCCGCATATGCTGCACTACAACCTCACCGTCGCCGGACGGGACCTCAGGCTGGACCTTAGGTATGTATTTTGTATAGTGTACTGGACATTTTATAATACATCAGTTTGCTCGTCTTACTGAAATGAAGTGAGATGATACACTTACTTATTTTGACGCAATTAAAAACCATAAACTAAAGTATAAAATAGGCATCATACCTATAGTGTTTCATATTATACCTAGTTTATAGATATACGTAGACAATCCTAATTATATTACCTATACCTACCTACTCTATAAACATTGCTTTAGTGTGTATTTTCATGTCATGCCGCCGATTATTAGCATATTTTTAATCTATCTAGAATCAGAAAACTGATAAAGAAGCAGGTGTTATTAGTAGTAAGACTTGTAAGTCATAATGTGGAGATCATAGCGTCAGATTATAACAATATTCTTTTATTTTGTAACTATGAATTTTCGGCGTAAAATGATTACAATCTACATTTTATTTAAATGAAATTAGGCATTATATTTACCGACGTTATGGCAGTACTAAGAGGTATATTACGTAATGATAATAACAACGGTTGATAGTACTGAAAATTGTAGTCGGTAGGTATTCGAAGTAAAATTCGCAAATAAGAAAACAGACATTACTTATTTGTAGTGATATTGTATGATCATTGGCGGCGATGAATAGAAAGTAATTACATGTTACATTTTGTTTTATATTTTATTACACAATACAATACACACTTTATAGACTCAACCGCAACAAGTTCCCTTCAATCGAATGAAAACCCTAACAATAACACGTTGATTGTTCATTGATTAATTAATTACACATTGAAAGGTCGAAGGGTGGGTACTCTCACAGACAGAAGACATTCATAAATAAAATATCCTATTGCTGTATTACAGTACTGCACACACAGATAATTGCATACAGATAGCAACCGAGATAAATATACACACGATCAGACGTAAGCGAGTGCTGTTTTCTGTTATCGGCTTGATGACTCTCGTACTGACACACTTTATTTTTCACCTAATGTAATGTGACCATGACTGAATAAAGTGCTAGATACTATTTATTTAAGATGCGGCAAGTATCAGTTTTACCATGGAAATTAAAGTACATTTTAATAAGTTTCATTTTATTGAAATCACCACCAAGGAGAGAAATCTGTCAGTAATGTTTTTAAGTCGTCTAAAATTTCTTTATATAATAAAATTCATTTTACTACTGGCAACAAAGATCACATAGTGGTCATACTAGTTGGGTATAAGAAAATAGTAACATAATATTTAAATATAATTGAATATAATTATACTTCCATCCATCCATGCGTGTATCGTGCACTTTTGAACATAGGTCTCTCATAGTTGGTACTACTCCGCTCGGTCGCGTGCGCCTTTTGAATGCTACGCTCTATGGAGCGTAGCATTCATGGTGTATGCACCATCATGCTGCTTCAATGCGGATTGATGGACCTATGGGTTACCAACCGTGCTGGATAAACCACCCAGAGGGCCTCTAACCAGGTTTAACGATAGCATCTGTCGATAACAAACGGGACCGACGACTTAACGTACCCTGTGAAGCATGAATTTTTACCGAAGAACTGAAAAAGAGGCTGTCCCGTTTAAAACGGGCTGTATGGTCACGTTAACCTAACGCGATTCGACCTTCTCGACTATTTGAACTTCACGACGCGACGCTATCTCGTTTTAGCACACTATCGTTATTCGTTATCATTCATCACGTCCACTTCGTAATGCTTTTATCTAATGCAAGAATAAGTGGATCTGACCATTTTAATCTTAATCTTTTTTTGGTCACATTTTTTTGGCACAAAAATAATGAAAATCACACCAAAAACAGAAAATGCATGAAATATATTATACCTGTGTACCTGTATACCTGTATACATGTGTAGTTTTTGTAACGCAAAACCTTCAGGAAGTGTATTTCTCGGCGTTTATTTTCATTAATCATCTGCCCACAAAGGTTAATGAATAAGCTCGAAAGAAAAAAAAAACTTAAATTGAAACTAGCAAAACTTATAAGAATAGTCAGAGATGTGATGTTATTAATCATCGTTTTTATTCAGCTTATTGAATGGACTAAATTAGATCTTTTGATAAAATATTGAAAATTGAAATTCATTTAATAAGTAATTAATATTACACCCCAATAATTGCATTCATATTTCATGCAATTTGAGATTTGGACTGTGTTTTTATTGTTAGTAATGTAATTATGGAAGCGCGCATAGCCCCGCTGGTAGTGTGAATCGCAAGCGATCACATTGTTAAGCAACGTCGGGCGCGGCC
>DWQK01001455.1:0-15614 GCA_018231225.1 Noctuana stator
GTCCGCCCTGCGCCGCCCGCCATCGCCCCTTGACTGTCGGCAGTGAGACCCCGGCGCAGTCGTTCTTCTTGTATGTATCGTGGGCCGATCGTTAAACTGAGGTTCAGACCCTCTCACGAATAATAAAGAACTAGGTTAAGTCGAGTTACGTAAGAACGTAACTTCACTTTAGCCTTTATCCATACGATTTTTAGTTCCCGATACGCCCGCGAGATATTCAAGATCCCATACAATATTGAACTGTTCCTACTCGATGACGGATTTGTAAAGTGTTCGTGATAGGCTACAGTTCGCTCACCTGTACTTACTATCAGTCTAACGTTATACTGTTTACTTAATAATTTGTTATTTATAGATACACTTAATTTTAAAAGAGTGCTTAGAGGTTTTGCGCAATATGAAGTTGCATCTACCTACCTAATAACAATTAATTTAATTTATGGGCAAAACACAAAATAAAAGTTTTTGTTACTCTGAAATTCCGGATGAATCTAATCTTTGAAAAAAAATTTCAGCAACTACGTCTTAAGACTAAAACGCAATGGATTAGAAGGTGGTCTTGGGAATATCGTAACTGAACTGTCAATATACTATATGATTTGTTGGGTTCTGGTGTATTTTATAACCGTAAAGCGAATTTACAGTTATTCTAAGGTAAAACAATAACGATAAAGTAAAGCAATTAATTACAGTCAGGGACATATTCATCCTATTGTAGGCCCTGAGCATATTAAACTAATGTGGACCCTATGACCTTGATAACATTATTTTGTTAAAATAGACAGAGAAAGAAGATTAGCAGAATTTTAAATCGTTAATTTCTTCCAACAAACACTTTATTTATAATAAAGTAACAATAAATACATAATTTAAGTACCTACGTATTGCATTCGATATTGAACTGCTCTAACGTTGATATTAAAAGGGTTTTATGTAAAAAAGCTAATAAGCAAGTAGATATTTAGTTACTTACTTAGTCATTAATCACTTATCGTTTGATTCTTTCGAAATAAATATGTTTTTCGGTAATAAATAAGTATCCTTTATCTTTACCTACTTAAAACTAATTGCAGCTGGTACTATTCAAAGATGTTCTTACTTATTTCGTACTCTTGTGCTGCGGGCTTGGGGCAATAAGATTAAACGGAGCTGGAAAAATGCTTCACGAGTGTTATTGGGGTGTGCTTTTGGAAGATAGTAAGGTAGAGTAGGTATTTTATATTATTTATAATATTTATATACCTACATAGAGGTAGCTACAGCTATTTACTCAGGTCATTTTATTATTTTTTTTATTTCGTAGATATGGCGCGACGCCTTGGAGTATGCGCTAGTTCAAATGACAGTTTCTCAAGGCTCTCTGATTATGTTAGGGGCGTACTGTCCCAAAGAAAAGCAAAAGTTGGCGACCACAGCGCTGCAGGCTTTCGCAGTGTCCAAGACCAGTAGTATGGCCAGTTCTCTGATCCTAGGAGCAACGCATGGTGCTCTGTACCGAGATTACGACAATGATACTAATATTTGGGGAGGTAAAGTAGTTTCCTACTTTTGTTATTGGATCTATCTGAGTCTTGCCTTATCGTGAGTTTTATAATTTATAATTTATTTTATAAAATAGATAAACTCACTTATCCCTTGATCAAGGTTGGGATGGACTCTGCGCTCTTTTGTCGATGCTTTCACTTTAGAAAACATTTAATCTCTCAAAAGATGCCATCAAAATTATATAAGTAGGTATTGTTCTCGAATTTGTTACTATTTAGAGCGACAACAATCACAAAAACAAAGTTATAAAAAGTCCGAAATCACATAATTTCCAGATTTTATTGAAATGAACTAGGTATACCTATTTAATTACTATTTATCATTAAAATTTGCAGGTTCGTCGACTTCTATAGTTCTGTGGGCAGATAACGTGGCGAGGACACCAGGCAGCCAGTTTTGGTCAGCGTTGGTGTTCTTTAATTTGTTCGTTCTTTCACTTACATCGACGGTTTGTTCTTGTTTTTTTGTTCTTAGGGACTGAACTTCGATGGAAATATACCTGTTAATCGTTTTTTTTTACAGGCATTATTGGTGCAAACAATTATGTCAACCTTTAGTGGGCGATCTATGCGAAAAATATCATGGGCCTTTCTTGTTTTGATATGTTTTCTTTTCTATATAATAGGAATCATTACACTTTGTACTCAGGTTTGTGAGAAATTATACATATCTATAGGTATACACATTCATAACTACATATTTAAACAATTGTTATGTATCCACTTAAGTTTCATGTATGTTAATTTCTTTTCAGGGTGGACTTTACATTCTAAATTTTTTAATGCAATGGCCCGTATCGAAACCTCGTGTACTAATAGCAGCCATCGTATCCATTGTAGTCACTTACGTGTATGGTCAGACCACTTTTTGTGAGGATATCTACTTCGCAGTGGGCGAATATCCTTGCGTCTTTATAAGGATCTGCTGGGCTTTATCGCCAATAATACTTGTGGTTATTATAAAATTAAGCAATTCAATTTTTTAATTAGGTGACCAAACTATGTAGCCCATTTTAATAGGTAAGCTGTTGTAAGTACAGCGATACACTTTTAAACTTGGGAGTTTTTAAAAAGGCACACGACATAAATCGTTGCCTACAATCTATATACTATCAAGAACTACCCTACCTATCTCATGTATAATCCTGCTGTATTTTGTTTTGTAGTATTTAGTTAGTCGTAATAAAAAAATTCAATAGATCTATAGCCTGAAAAATAATTTAAAATTTCTCTTTCTGTAGGCAACATTTATATCCGGAATAACGGTGTGGCCATCTGCAGAGGCAATTGTTGGATGGACTTTAGTATTATTGTCAACTGCACCAATCATTATAGTCATGTTCTTGTATCTTATATTCAAATTCAGAGTAAGGGTATGTAATTTTATTATCACTGTGTAATATATTTTAATAATTTTACCTATTCATAATAATTACGTATCTGTTAATGTAATTACTAATTATCTGTTACAGAATATCGTGGAAAATGAGAAATAACTCGTATTATGTAACTTAAAATAAATTGGAAAATAAATACTCTTTTTTTTTAATTCTTTATCAATTGAATGACATAATCAGGTAATGAGACTCCATATAGATAATAATACATGTATTAATAATAAAACAGTAAAAGAAACAGGGAATGCTTAATTTTTTATCCAAGGAGCTATCAATAAAAGATAATATTCAGAATGACACCATATTTTATTCACAAAATTTTCATAACACCAATTTGTTACCAAAATAAAGAATTATTTTATAATTAGTCATACACACATATTCATCATGAAACTGTTTACAATATACCAAGCACATTTACTATGTGGATCAAACATAGTAGCGCGTTGTATATTGTAAACGGCACAGTATTTAGGTATAAACCTCAAAACATGTTCAAACAAAAATTACGTTACATTTCGTCTTATTGGGGGAAAACACTCCATTTTAATACAGCCTTGGATCTTACATACTAAAATAAGCTAACTTAAATAATGAACCTTCTCATATAAAAATAACATAGTAAAGATAAGAATACGTTAAAAGTGTTAAAACCTAAGTAGATAGACCGCCGATGTGGTGTTAGTTTTTTTTCAGCACTATTTTATACTCGTATCAATATTTTTTGCACAAAATTTTTAGACAATGTAGAAACTTAAGAACCCGGTTAATTACCATTCGTACACTTCATATTTATCTTCTGGTTGGTAACATTTTATATTTCGTTATTAAAGAACTCATTGCACCAATTGGTTTTGTAATGAAATTGATACTAGAAGTAATTAAAATGCAGACTGCTGTGTAGGAAATATACTTTTCAGTATCTCATAAGATTTGAACGACAATCCTCATTCAAAATGATGTTCATTCTTTAGCTAAACACCTAATTTGATTATTTATAAAAAACACGTGAGCAATTCGATATAAAAGTTTGCATTGTGGTTAGTACTACAGCACTACAATTGCAGTATTGTCATGGGTGGTTACACTTATAAAATCGACCGCTACACATAAAATGCACAAACTAGGTGCTTAGGAAACAACAATTTTATTTTATTAACCAAATTGTCTATGGTGCGTCTAAACGAGCAAGTGCATGGAAACAATATTATACCAGTGTAACACTGTTAAACGTTTTTTTAAATTTACAATTAAATCTTTGAAAAAAAAAAAAGATTTACAATGAGTTCCCGATAACATGCACTCATTTCGCACTATTACGTCTAATATGCGTACGCGTCTATAACGTTTAATTAAAGAGTGTTTAACGGTATTTTAATATCATATAGGCATATATAAAAAAACACAGTTATTGGCATAAAATATTGCTTGAATAATTTGCTTTTTGTTCCTATTTTAAACATGAGATGGCATTTAAAAATTCAATCTCATTTAGGAGCACCATATACCACCAAGAATGACGATCAATTTCTTATAAATAACAAATGAAATTAAATTCTCTCTATACGCATTGAACATTACAAAATGATTGTGTTACAAATTGTATAAAAATATATTTCACATTTATTTATTTACTTGTGTCTCTCAGTTGTAATCAAGGCCAAGGTATTGCAAATTCATTTTATCAAGCTATTTATTAATGTATAATATCATAACATCAAATTGCTAGTTTAATATACTCAAGATCCTTACATTTAATATTTAACATTACACCCAAAAAAACTTCAACGACGAATACACAACACACTGTACAATGTTATCCACCAATCTCTCTTCCACTTCAGAGAGTTCAGTACCTCTAGCTAATGCATTCTATTTAATTCAAAGTTGTCAATGTGTTTCCGATGGTGTGACACTGGCGTCGTAATGGCAAGCGAATGGTTATTAATCTTTAAATATACTGTATACTGAAAAACTGCGAAAATAATACAATTAGAACTATCGCCAACGTTCACAATACTGATCGGCATGCCATCGCAATTCCATGACGACAATTGAGCAGTCATGTTTGTAAAATAGCAGACTTGGGGCCCTTCATACACTGAATTAAGCATCATGTTTGTCTGAATTGAGAAGGGAAAATCAAAATGGCTATGAAACCGTCGACACGAGCGTACAAAAACCAATTCCTTGTTTGTCTGGTTTGTTCGCTTTGGATACAGATTAACATGATATTTTTGTCGAAAATCGTAGCAATCGCCTGCGATTTCCCGCAATTTTCACGTTGCAATAAAACATTACCATACCCCACCCAATTTTATCAGGATTTTATAGAATTTAATTTTCTATTAATATAGGTCGTTAACAATATTACCTAGCTTTGATTTAATACACACAGATTTAGCAGACAAGATACCTTTTTAGTTGATTAACGCTAAAGTAGAAAATGTATAGGATTGACAGTCACGCGATATATTATAAGGCAATCGAAAAAACGACTGTAAGCATATTTAACCATAGGTCCTCTGTACGCATCAGCCGGATTTCACTTTAGTACAAAACAATATATTATGAAAAAAAGGTTTTAGTACACGCTCCACAGTGTAATGTAAATAAATATTAATCAATCTGCTATTGCCTTTTAACTTATTTGATTTAAAATAAAATAAAATTAGTTTAAGACTATTAATGTGGATAAAAGAAATTGTTAATGAAGATTCATCTGGCCATGATTAATTATATTTATATTTTTTTACTTTTACGAGATACACATTTATATATTACATATTTATAGGTACTCTGAATTGGAAATAAAATCTGAAGGGTTTCAAGTAAAACGTACAAACCATTATAAATAATCACTGGACCCAAACTTTACTGATATAAACAAGACAAATATTTAAAACACACAAGCATCATCGATTGGTGAAAAACTACGTATGTGCCTATATTTATTATATAGGCTTAGTATGTGAATAGAATTATATCAGTATATTAACCTATATTATAAAAGCTGCGCTCTTAACAAAGTACGTTTAAATTAAAATTAAATCGATTCATATGCCATTACATACTATTTTATAAGGAACAATCACTAATGAATTAAACTTTAAAATTAAGTATATATTTTGTAGCTTCGTTGCAAATTTTCGCCGCTCTATACAACTGCTACGATCATTTTAGAGACATAATACTTCCTTCTGAACAAGAATTTAATATATTCTTCATTACTCATTACTTTTGAAATTATAAAATCAATCAAAATAAAAACCATAAAATAGTTTTTTCCTAGAGCGGGAAAACAGGCAGGCTCGCTGGATCAACTTAAGAAACACTAATCATATAAAACAGCGTATCCATTTAAAACTAACGTAGAATCGATTATTATTTGAGATAGAATTTGATAATCATAATGTACAAAGAAACTACATAGAAATAATTCTTTATCTTTAAATATAATATATTCGTGTTAAATATGTTGCCGTGATTTACAACAGCAGCTGTTCTAAGATAAATCACAGCACTCACAGCCCACTGCGATAGAATCGATCAGTGCATAGTTATAAATGCCAGAGCAGGCTGGAAACAAGTTTTAATTAACTTATACGGGTAAGAGGCGCCCAAACAACAGCCAATTAACATCATGTCATCAAATGCGGAAGTTAACAAGGTTTAGTCGGCATTGCACAGATTCTACTTTGGACATCATAGTCTAGTATGGACAGATTCTACTTGAGACAGATTCTCTAAAATTTTTTTCAAAATCTGTCCATACTAGACTATGGTGTCCAAAGTAGAATCAGTCCAATGTCGACTAAACCGTTAACAACTTCCTTGCCTAGCAGAATATGTTTCTTGTCTAGACTAGTTTAGAAACACCCTTACACTTTTATATTAAACAAGAGTGGCAACTCGACACATTATAATGATTGGTTGAAAAGAAATAAAATCAAAACGCTTTGTTACGTCACAATCAACCAATCGAGCGGATAAGCCAAGAAAACTGCACTGCATTCAAATTGGGCCAAAGTTTGACATTTAGAAAGACGTTTTTTTTTAAATATTTTCTCTACGTCTTGTCCTTGATTCGATCCATTTTGTCCAATAAAAATGGAGAGCACAAAAGTATAGGGATGATGTTAATTTACTGAAGTTTAAATGCACATTCATAGGCACTGGGGCAGAGCTGTGGTATTAACACTTGAGATAAATGCGTTATCTCATAATATGTTTCAATACCAATTTATAAAAAAAAAAGCTTAACAATTTTTCTTGAGTTTAAAAGGAACAAATTCTTAACACACCCCACAGCACAGTTTAGTTGTTCCCTTTAATTCATTAATACCAATTCCTGTAAAACTATATTAATCAATAAATATCCCACACACTAAACTAAAAGCCAGCATTTAGGTTTTGAACTCTTATGACAAAAATGTGTGCTCTTTTACATATTAAAAAAATTAAACAGGAATCATACATTCAGTCTTAGTCAAACACAACTCAAGGTATGCAAACTGGAGAAGTTCCATCAACTTTATTGCATTCATTCATTCATTCTTGACGCACTTTAGAGGAACCAACAGATAATAAACTGAACGATTTGTACAACTATAGATGATTATATATCTGCTATTTATAAATATAAAATTGTATCAATTCTCTTCAAGTATCAATGACTAATAGTTATAAGCAACAGTATTTAAGCCAAAATTATATTTCTTTACAACTTACAGTACCCCGCGCTAAACAATACACATCGAGCTTAAGAGCGAGCCAATCGGCTAATGTCGGCTTCGTAGAGCTTCGTCTCTGTCACTCACTACATCATGTCACGTTTTGTCACTCTAGTCAGACATGTTCATTAAAGTGTTCACTAAGAAACATCCACTTCACAATATAATAAGTATAATATACATATAATATACATATAAGTATAAGTATAGTATATGTATAGTGTATATACAAAGCTGTTAAGACCCTCAACATAAAACTGTATTTTGGTGAATTTTACTCGTGCAAATATTGAAAAACTGTAATTGTTTTAACAGCTCCTAATATATACTGGACTATTAGTGCTGCATGCCTCACAGATGCCCTACGAACCTGACGCTAGTCGATTGTCTTCCTTTTTGGCTACATATACATTTCATTGTTCTGTGTGCATTTCCAACGATAAAATATTGTAAGTAATAGGTATATTTATATGAATTTTCAGAAATGGATAAAAAATTTGGCATTCCCCTAGCTATAAATTACCATTATATGATTTTTCCTCTTTAATTTATTCTTCAAGATAACTGGACTAATGACTAGCATTTTGCAAAGTGCATGTGATATTGGTACATACAATACGTATTAACTTGTTATATTGTAAAAAGATTTAGACAAATTTATATTTTTTTAAAGTTCTTTTAATACTAAAATTACACACAGGAGCGAAACATGAATTTTCATATTTATCTTCTAATTGCCTTCTATATTTTGGTTGAATATTTGCCTCAAAATAAAAAAGGCAAACGATTCTCGTTGCTGAAATATAATTCTGGCCCATAATTAAAGTCATACCAACACTACACATGAAAGCTTACATTTATTTATATTTATTGCCAGTCATACACCTAATTACATTATGAGCTACCCAAAATCCAATAAATCAAATTACAACCGAGGTGTACACGCTTACGAAGTTAGTAGTGAATTATTTCACACAGAAATTATAATACTATAAACTAATCTATTTCGATTACAATTAACACATAGCAATTAATTTGACTATTTTAGACTAAAAGTAAGGCAAACGAACTAAAATGAACGAACAATTGGAGTCTAGAATAGCAATTTTCTGTTACATTAGTTTTAATGTAAACGTATAATTTGGACCATAAGTTAACGCTAAATGATTTAGCTCTCGACTTACACGAATAACGAAAGCTGATTGTTGCGACTAAAGTGCGACTTTCAGCTCACAAAATAACGCTCGTTTGGTCTTACCCTAAATATTATCATTAATTTGGACACATAACCAAAGTGCTATTTTTTTAGATAGTTTACATTTAATTGATAAGGTTAGTTATCACTGGATTTAGCGAACAAAAATCTATTATGATACCTTTTCATCATTAATTCCTCCACTGTATTGTCCTACGAAATAAAATCACTCACCCCAAAAGCAATTCAATTTTTCTCTCAAATATCTTCAATTTTTAAGACATAAGTTTTTTATTTTAACAAGAAACAACACTAACTTACTTTAAACAACTTTTAATTTTTTTATAAATCTAGATTCGTTCTAGTTTTCTCAACATTCAATAAAGCAATGTTAACGAGAAAGTTACGTGATATTATCCTATATGAGAGCGTTCCATACATGAATTTCTGGTACTAATGTATTCTCCAAATAAAAAGTAATATACATCCACAAATCTACAAACTTTTGTAAGTCCGGTGTAAGGAAATTAAAATTATATCCAAATTACTCATGCTCATTCATATAATAATATGTATATCCAAAACAACTTTTTAGTGAGATCACATTTTATTCACTATTAACACAAGTTAGTATACGATTTTCACGATAGCACAGCTATGCTTTAAAAAACATAAAAACCCTTTGTCAAACATAAAATAAATATGTAACAGCCAAAAGTCGACTTAAAATTTTGTATACCCAACAGTTCAGCTAGTACAACAAGACTATTACAATTGTACCAAAACAGGATCCAACAGCTAAATGTAAGTTTCAGAATTAATTTTCGAATAATATTAAAAACAGACATCACACATACACCAACGACGAGATAATATAATCTATTTATATTTAACACTTACATATTTGTAACAATATTTATACAGCTAGCCAACCCACAGTAGTCGTCCACCATATTCCTTCTGTATCACATTTATCAAGGGCACATTCCACTCACCAAACATTTTATTCCATCAAAGCACCGATTCCATAGTCACTTCACCATTCAATTCAATCTTAAATTCTATTCCATTTTAGTAGGACGAAATTTTATATTACAAGATAATTTGCAAACTGATAAGTGTAAGCATTTAACCAAACACACATTACTACATTCCATTAAAATGCATCCTGGTATTAACGAAACTTCAGTATCACAACTAAATCAATTCTTTGTACTTTCCATCAGTTCGCAAAATTTGGCCGTAACATGCACAAGTTTAAACACGCATTTTTTTATAGTTTTTCATCAATTTATAACGCAATTCCATATTGTCCACAACATAACCCAAAAGGAGTTAAATATGCTTATTATTAAAAAGTCCATATCGAAACGCACTAGCTCCCTAGACATCCAAAGATAATTAAATAATTACATATATTTATTTTAGAATAACAATATTATTATGTATATTATAGCAAAATTTTATCATACTGTATTTTGTTTCATTTTCTGTTATAATAGGCCTCTAGAGTTGACCGCGACAATTATTTTTTTTATATATTTACAAGCAAGATTCATTTGCATTTCTGTATGCATCTCGATTATTATCCTAAATATTTAACATCTATTTTGAATGTAAATAAACAAAATGTCGCCCTGTACTTTGTACAATGAAGAGATATTATACATAGTTTACACAGGAGCTTACAAAATGAAACGTTTATCACTAAAAGCATCTTAAAGAGAAATTTACAAGTTATATACATCAACTTGAACCAGTTGCAGAGTTAAAAAGTTTTCAAACCAATAAACAGATCATAGAACATAAATATGTGACAAAAAAACGAAACACCCCAGATTTTGTGCAAGATTTTTAAGATACTCATAAACATTGCAACAGCTGGTAAGTCAGTAACGTAACTAACTACTTGGGACTACAATATTATGAACAATACAGTATACTTACATTAATTACAGGATAACTTCGTTGTGCAGTATTATTAGTCTTTAACTTGAGGCACACAGTGTACATCTATTTACACTTAACTGAACTGTGTCACTTTTGGAGTCCTGTCTCAACACTAGAGTAGGGGATAGTTCCCTTGCCCTTTATTCAGGTTTTCCCGTAGGACGATGGGCAGGCAAGGTGTCGTGCCTACGGTACATGAGCAAGTAGGGCATTCGCGGTGGTTTTGGCTTCAGAACCTGTGCATCCGTCACTTGCGTCACAGTGGAATCATCATACCTTGAATGAAAAATGAATATTTCAGACAGGAACATTCATAACTAAAAAAAATTATTTGCAATTTAGAAATATACTCAGTAAAAGTTGTCTACATTGCACGAGACATTAGTCACATTCAGAGACGAAAAATAAATGACATCATAGAGAAGTATAATATAAAAATGTAAGCCATTATCAACCAATGTTTTCATGTTACATTGAAAATAAGATCACCTGATTAGAAAACCAGCAATAGAATATTTACACTCACAGCCCCCGTATAACGATTTCTTCTGTTATGGGTGCCATGGACAGATACAAAGACAATTACACAAACAACAAGCCGGGGAACGGAAAACTTAATTCATTACTAAAATTACCTGATCCATCCGGCCTGACCATGATAAGTATCAGTAAGGTAGTGGCCCTTGACAGCTTCGACCCCTTCATGATACACCACAGCAAATAGCTTGTAGAGACGCTGCTTGGTAGTGTACTTTGAGGACATGATCTCTGTAATATTAGACAGCATAATTAGTTATTGATGAATTATAATAATATTACCAGCATAATTATGTTGTTATTTTGTTAATTATTGTGATATTAACCGTAATTTTGTTACATAATAAGTGTATGTTCACTATATTATATTGTTCATCTCCATTAAGTGCAAATCAGTTTACTCTTAGAGACTATAAGTAATGTGAAACATTTAATAAATTTGTATGATCTTATATAAAGCGTTTTTCAAATTACAATACTAATTTAAGAAATGAGATAATAGGGAAGATCTGAAACACTATTTATATGGAACTGTAAGAAATGTCAAAGAATTTGGTTCATATTTTTTCATTCTCACTCATTCAGTAATTTATATTTCATTCAAAACAATAAAAAAACAACACTTGACTTGTAAACTTATGATTTCACAATGTTTATTGGTAATTTGACTAGTTTTCTAGTACTTCCCTATTATTCCTCATAAATAAATTAAATAGAACAATACATACTTGGGTCAATCTTCAAGTCAATAGGGAAGTCGATGTTCTTAACAATCTTAGCAGTGTGGCCCTCAGCGTCCAACTGGAAGCATTTGAGATGCAACAATAGAACCACGGGTAACTGCTCGAGCGATAGTTGCTGCCAGGCATCAGAGACGCCCTCCAGAGTATCTTTGCCAGCAAGCAGTTCTAAAGCATCTTTCACTGTTGTGGACCGCTGTAATAAAAATTGTCGAGGATAAATATAATGCTCCCGATTATGGTAGTGTTTCATTTTAAAATTTCATATACTCAGTGTTGGTTGTCCTCATTGATTTACTTTGTAATCATTTTCAGAGACGAAAAATAAGAACATCATTGTAAGTTAAAGCGGTGAATAAACAATATCAATATCATATATCATTACGTCAATGTAGAAATGCAGTGTGATGGGCTGCACACATTCACAGATCTACACATCTCGACACCTCAATGTTGATTTCCAGCATTAAGAATTGCAAAGCCACATTATACCAGACACATGTACGAGATGGTTACTTAACTGTAGAGCAACATGTATAGTGTGGAGTGGGGAAGGGATGCACTGCCAGTCACACACACACTCACAAAGTACATCCTATGCGCGGTTACCTCGATATCGAGCTGCAGCGTGAAGAAGGGCTGCACGGCGTCGGTGACGTCGTGGTGGTGCGCGCGGTGCAGGCGCAGGCGCGTGCGGCCGCGGAAGATGTCTGCCACGGGCGTGCGCCGCGCCGCCCACCGCCGCTCCACCGCGCCGCGGTTGCGGGGGCCCATCACCTAAGGAAATGCACTGCCTGTTTAGTATTATCATACAACTACATACTATATAATGGTACTATGATACATAAGATCCACTACGGAGACTTTATGACTCATTACTAGGCAAGTGTCTCTCCCCACATGGAGCCTGGAGCATATTCTATCAGACTGCTTTAAGTAGTAAGTTGAAGGTAAAAAAAGTACAAAGAAACAAAAATAGTTTTACAAATAAGTTCTACTTGCCTTCCATTCATCATCATCATCATCTTCCTCAATGGGTTGTTGTTCTTGTGTCACAACACCATTCAACTTTGCTGTGCTGCTCTCTTTTGGTTCCTCTGGTTCAATTAACTTCATCAGCTGTAATGTATATTGAATCAACCTTAAATAACTACTTTAATTTACTACTAAAAATACTGTCATTATAATTTGGAAGTAAATGTCATTAGAAAATTATCGACGACATGGGACTGAGGCTTACGTCCCCTCGAAAGGGCCCACGCTATACGCACCTCAAGCATTTCATCATTGAGTGAGTTGAGCAGGCAGCCGAGGAATTCTTCTGCGTCCTCTTGGCGCGCCTCTTGCGAGCCAGGGAAGGGGCGAAGCGCGCGTAGCACGCGCAGACCGGCCGAGCCGTCTAGCGGCGGGCCGGCAGGCACTGGCGGAGATCCCGCGCCGTTGCCAGCCTCACCACGCGCCCCGCGCCGAGCCGTCGTATTCAGTGGACTGAACTCGTAACACAGCTCCACCCTGAGGTATATTAAATACAGTGATTAACAATTGTGTCTCTTATTCGAGAGAACAGGGATCAAATCTCTACTCCATGCACCAATAACCTTTCTTAAGTTATTAGCGTTTTAATTAAATAAAATGTCATTAGATGTAACTGTGAAGGAAAATATCGTGACACGACCTATGTGCCCGAGTTCTCAACTCATCAAAGTACTTTTAAACTTACATGGAGTCAATAACTGGTGTGCTAGATTTTCCACGGCGGGTTTGGTACGGGAGGGCCTTCAACATGTTGTAAAATGGTGGGCAGGCTATCAGGGCTTGCAGGATTGCATTCACATAGCAGTAATTCGAGCGGTTTGTTAGACCTCGCGGAAGCAGCGACACAGCGCGGTTGTCCAATTGATATTTTGAGAGGAACTCTGAAATTGTCAAAAGCTCATTAATAATGTAATTAAGTGTATTTTTTATTACAGATATAATGAAAATGATCCTATTGTATAATAAGACAGCATTATAAAATGGTCAAACTATGCTTACCTCCCATTCTGTATGAATTTGGATCATCACTATAAGGAGAGGCAGCAACAGGCAATGCTGGTGTTGGCTCCTTTTGTATAGGAACTTCTCGAACTTCTGTAGTGGGTTGACTTGCTGTAGATGATGGCTTCACTGGCGCCGTTGTATTCACATTGCTGACTGCATTTACAGAAGTCTTCTCTGAGTAAGACACTGCCGGAGTGGCCACAGTAGGGGGTGGCATTGGCTTAGGTGTTGGGGATATCTTGTCAACCACTGCAGTTTGCAGTGGTGAAGCATCAAAAGGGGGCACCTTGGCAACTGGTTTTTGGACATTTTGTGTTGCTAGCGGAGTCGAAGCAGTTGGGCTTGATGGCTCTTCAGGCATCACTGCAGGTGCTGATGCAACTGCAGTAGTTGTGATGTTAGATGACTTATTGGAAAATAAGCTTGCCCATGACTTGCCAGGAGCAGGTTGAGGCTGCGGTTGTACTACTGTGGGTGGTACAGGTTCCCCTCGGTTCCTGGGGGTTGGTGGAGGAGGGAAATCTGAGGCCGTAGGTGCAGGCGGCGGTGGCTGTGGAACTGGCAACGGCTCTGGTACTACAGGCACTTTCCTTGAATGCCCAAATGGAGGTTTGTTAGCCACGATCACTGGAGGACCCTGTGAGTGCAGGGTGATAGAAATTGGCATTGGGGCCTTGCTTGGAGGCAATGGTGGCTCACGCTTCACATGTTGCTGCTGTTCTATAACTGTGGCTACTTTGTCACTGTCTGTGTTATCACTTGAAGGAGAGCGATTTATCGTTCCCTCTCTTTTCTGTCTATTTCCAAATGGAGCTTTCGGAGTTGATACTGACTGTTGCACTGGGACTGCAACTTGAGGTACAATAGGCTTGGTTGGCTGTTTACCACCAGAGAAAGGTGCTGCAGGACCCTTCTGTGTCTTGCCTGTCACTGGAGGAACTTTACTAGAAGCTTGATTTCCTGATAATGTAGTAGCAGGTGTAAATGTTTTTACTGGACCTGAAGTTTGTGCAGGAGATGTATTTTCTGGGGTTTTCTCAATAGGTGTCCACGCTGGTTTAGTTGGGTCAGTTTTAAGTGTAGGTGAAACTTTTTCAGTAGCTGAAACCAAAGGCTTTGCTGTGTTTACTTCAGCAGGACGTTCTTGTTTTGGGCTACTTGGCACTTTATTACTTATTTTAAGATCCTTTACGGGCAAGGCTTCAACTGAACTGACAGTGGCAGTTGATACAACAGGAGTAGCAGGTTTTTGATCTTGAATTTTCTCTGGTGTGTAATTTTTAGTATGATTTTGGCCTTGTACGAAATTCTTTGCATGTACATTAAACTGATGTGGTGTCGATTGGTGCTGTGGTGGCTGCTGTATAGGAATCGGGGCAGTATGATGCGGAGGAGGTAGGTACATGGGAGGTATATATTCCACGCCAGTCTCTAATGGAGGTCCATCTGGAGGACCAGCGTAATGCGCATTTGCGTAG
>DWQK01001456.1:0-15610 GCA_018231225.1 Noctuana stator
GGCAGAAATTTAAATGATGAATTTAGATTTTTGTTCCCGGTCTGGGTGTTTGTGTATTTGACTTTGTATGTATCCATGGCACTTTGATTAACGTACGCTTATCTATAAAATGATCTACAAGCTGATGTTTCACGTTTGATGCCATTTTAATTTTTTCCGGTTCTGACAACGGCATCCATGAGAAAACTACAGAAGTCTTAAATCTTAAGTCTTTTTGAAGGCGGTTATTTTCGTGACGCGAGTTATAAATTATGAATGATATGTTGTCAAATTTACTTGAGATTATTACGTCGATCGTAAAAAATCTCATCGTTGGAACGTCTAATACAGTCAGTCATCACAAAAGGTATTCTGCTAGTTTCTGATCTCACCAATGTAATAATACTAATTCTGTATATAAATGGTTATAGGTATGAAGTCAATCCTGGAAAATTGAAGTAGGAAATTCTAAGAAACAATAAACTGTCGGTAGATCACGATTCAATTATCCTTATTTCTTGTATAAGTTGAATTCATGTATTACTACACTGGTTGCGATATTTGAATATAACCTTACCTTACCTTACCTTGCCTTACCTTACGTTACCTTACCTTAACTTACCTTACCTTACCTAACCTTACCTCTTAGCAACTAATATACCGACATTAAGACGAAGTGCGTACGATTTATCTTTTTTCCATAAATTAAGTTTTCTGCAGTTTTTTTAAATTTTGTTTATAGTTAGTACAACACTAGTCACTGTCTTACAACAAAACTAAAATTGGTTGTATGATAGATACTATTAAAGTTACTACGTTAGTGATTTATTGCACTGCGTTCTGTTCCTTTGAGTAGTCCGAAAGGACATAAATAAGTTATCCAAGTTCTATTCTGAAGTTGTTTTATGAAAGTTCAATACATGATTTTAGTTAGGTTCGTCATAGTAAACACGTTTTTAGCGCCTTCCATTATTCTATTGTCTTCGCTTCACGTCTGAGCGAGTGAATCATAGTGAAGCGCTGCATTCTCCTTATGATTCATATGGCCGATACCTAAAATTAATTTACGAAATGAAATTCGTTAACTCACTTTACAGGGAAAGAGGCTATTTACGGCAATGTCTCCCGGAGCGTTGCAAAATACTTTATAGTCTTTAAGTTATGTCGGCCTTTCGTCGTTTATGCGCTACTGGTTGGTTATTCCCATGTACTGGTTTTCTAAACACTACATCTTTGTCACCGCCCTCGCTCCCCCCACGCACTATGTGTAGCCGCCCTAAGCGCTCATTGCTTATGTTAGGGCTTTTTCATAAACGTCGTTCGATGTCGCGTTTATAGCGCGCATTTATATTTTGCACAAGCAATTTAGCAAGCAAAGAAATACAATTTATTGTACACTAAGCATAAATAAAAGATAAAGCTAAAGTTGTACACTGTACGGGTACGAACGGGCAGTTATATTGTGAGATTATACGGTATTTCATAAAGTTTTAATTGCAATGCAATGCGAATCACGGTGTGAAGTCTATACCAATAAGGTATCGCTACTTATGTTATTTATTTAACACGATTGTCTTTTTATAAATTTCCATTCTATCTAGTTGTTTTCATTCATTCTGCTTTGTTCCCAACTGGAAATAAGTAGGTACATAATGCGTACAATGCGCTTTATGTGAAAGGTTACTTATGTGGTCGTTCTGGTCCCATATAAGGACTCGGTTATGATGCATCAGCTGAGGCCTCTGAATAGGCTTTCTAATGCATAATATAAGATGCGGCAAAAGAAGTTTATGCTTACAACAATAACAAAATGCTCTTTATTGTACACTGAACATAAAAACAACAATAAGAACATAGAAATGTTGTACATATGGCGGTCATAAAATTTTCATTATGTCAATATTTAATTTGTTCAATATTTAACTTTTATTGAAGCCACCATTTTTATTTTTATGTGACAATGTAATAATAACATATATAAAAATTATATAAAATTACAAATTCCGGACGAAATTCCATTTAATGCTATTTTTTCCTGACGAATCTGACAGCATACGAGTAGCACGTGCGCCCGCGCACATGGCTCCACTCAATCGAGAACGGCGCGTGCGCATCCATTATCCAGCTATTTACGGATATCGCGCGTCGCTACCAAACTTCTTCTAAACCTGTCGAAGTCGAGATTGTCTGCGGCCATTTTCCTTTCTTGTGCTTTGGCCAGCTTAAATTAGAAACTTAATAAATCGCTCTTTATTAGTTGGTACAAGTTAATTTGCTCATTGATTCATTGATTAATAGAAAATAACTGGTATGTTTACACTTTAAACTTCTTGCGTTTTGTTGACTTCGTTCGCGATTATCTTGTAAGTTTTCAAGCGATTCATTTGTGATTCATTTTTCGTCCCTATTATTTTTATTAATCTTCTTTTATTAGTTGAAACAATAAATCAATAAATACTTGTCCACTACTAATAATACGACCTTTGCTGTACACTTTATCTCCTTCGATACAAAGAAATGTAAGTTCTTGTAAAACCGATTTAAAAAAAAGAGGAGGTTCTCAATTCGACTGTACTTTTTTTAATGTTTATTACTTCATAACTTTCGACTGGGTGAACGGATTTTGATGATTCTTTTTTTATTTGCAACCTGGTGCGTCCCATTTGGTCCCATTTCAGTTTGGTCTATTTGTGTCAATGGCATCCATGAGAAAACCGTATAAGTCTTAAATTTGCATTAAGTATGAGCACGATAACTTTGAAGTCGGCTTTCGTAACGCGAGTTATAATTATTTTGTATATAAAACTGTATACTTGGTTCTATATTGGGAACTGCTTGGCAAAAAACAATCTAGATACGAAGTCAAAGAACTACATATTTTTTTGAGTTAAATCAGTTTTTATTGTAGACGGTAATCTCTTGATAAAGATTACGAGGCTCGTGCGATGACGCGTGGCGAACGAGTTCCTATGCAAATCGCAAATCTCCGTGTTTCTATGGACCCGTGACATGCAAATCTTATCAGCTCGACCATAATAATAATATAATATGTAAATGGATTGAGTGATGGCAGACGCAGCGTGTATCGACCTGTGTAACTAGTGTTAATTTTTAACTAGCGACCCGCCCCGGCTTCGCACGGGTGCTATGCTGATACTACATAAGTAAATATACTACCGAAAAACTGTAAACGTTTATATACATATAAACCTTTCTCTTCAATCACTCTATCTACTAAAAAAAACCGCATCAAGATCCGTTGCGTAGTTTTAAAGATTTAAGCAAACATAGGGATAATATAGGGACAGAGAAAGCGACTTTGTTTTATACTATGTAGTGATTAGTTTTGGCCAGATTTGATTAAATTGAGTTTTGGAATAAGGTTGTCTTATATCAGGGCTTGGTTGAAATGATAGAAAGAATGGCACTTTATTTATACAGTTTTCTAAACAATTACCTACATAGGAATTGTATAAATTGAGGCGCCACGCCATAATTATAACAACGTCAACAAGAATTGACACTACTCCTATTTCGAGATGAAAGTTGAAGAGATTTTACGCATGACTGCGAATTGTATTCTGTGTAAGCGATTTAATTATTTTGATTATTATGTACAATCTGATAAGATCATGGAGTAGAGAATCATGGATTATAGAAAGAGAGAGGGAGAGAAATATGACAGGACTCTTTATACGGAATATGATTGTCAAATTCACTCGTTAATAAAATAGTTGACAATGGAAACGAAGTCTTTGGCGAGAGCCACTTATATGCCATGCATAAAACAGCGAAATAGATCAGGGATTTCCTTCTCCTTGTCTTTTTCTTTCGTGGATGAGATGCTAAAAACTTAACTTTTTCTTTTCTCTTTCCAGCAATACGCAGAGGCACAGAGAACCAACCAGCGAAGAAAGCGCGTGGAGACAGTAACAATGGTGACGGGCATGGTGGTGGGCGGGACCACCTCGCTTACGGCTGCTTGCTGCGGAACGAACTCCTCGGTGCTCAGATCGAAGAGCTTAGAGGGCCTCCGACCAACTGCGCGGAGGGAAACAGGGCGGCTCTCGGAGCCGTTCAGCTGGCTTCGGCGGCGAGAGCAGCGTTGGCGTATTCACCACCTGTCTTCAGATTTCGGGCACCAGCGCATCGGGCTGAGGTAAGTTTTCTTGAAAGAAAAAGATCCTTCGAAAGACAAGAAAAGAGAATATTGAAAGATACAGATACGACTGAGGGAAGGACCAATGGATATAATTTTAAATACAACCATTTGTCTGTATTTATTAGTATTTCTTATACGCAAGTGCAGTAAGTATAATTTTTTGAAGTTCAACCCTTGATGGACTTAAGTAGAGGTTGTAAGTTTTATCTGCCGAGGGGGAAATGAAATGAAAGCCGCAGGTAATCTATTCTACTACTACATACCACGCATTCGTAGTGTAGTACCTACTGCCTTACTGCCTCATAAATAGTGTAAACTGAATAAATTTTAATGTTTTTTATTGTTTCCTTCTAAAACGAGCACTTGTCTTTCTACCATAATTATAACTTTGGGCTCCCTTTTTTTGTTAACAATCAGAAAATTTACTTCACTGCCTAATTTACGACCGATAGTATAATTTTTTAATGTTTTAGCACACACGTGTCTTGTTTTAAGACTCCTTTAATTAATGCGGTATTTTGATATTAAACGCGTTTGCAATTTTATGTGGATCCCTAAATATCGTCTCATATATAATTTATCAAACGATTCCAAATCATCTAATTCTTTAGTCACAAGTCTCTGAGTTGTTGGGTTCTATCGTTTCAATAAACCTCCTTTTTTGTAAGTTTAATACGGCAATGAAAATAAAACTTTAAAAGTATACGCATTAGATTGAAAATCAATTAGAATTATATTGACAATAAAAAAGGTTAGTGAAAAAACTGCATGTATAATTAGCGTCTTTTATCTTTGATTGTAAAAGCAATCGTCAAAATGCGATATCTGCATATTTGGCTGTGTATCTAATTGCATCACAATTTTCGTCGGACACCAATAAAATTAAATTGAAGTATAAAGGGTAATTAGTAATTTGCACGTTTTTTTGGGTCCGACGTTTTTAGTTTTTTGTTCAGTGTGTTTTGATTTATGCGTTTATGCAGATCGTGAAATGGTTTTGTTGATAAATTTTGTCCAGCGAATGAATGCCGTGTCTTGGCCCAAAGCTTTTGATGCCACCAAGAAATTTATGAACACATCACTCTGACGTTGAATTTTAAAATCTTTTTTCTTCACAACTTGATGAGTTATTTAGAAGAGAACGAACGGCGTGCGTTGTCCGTATGCACTTCTCTTATTTTGTTACAAACTTTTGATTTGCGCTCGCAATAAAACGCCTCCACAAATCCAAAAATTTTTTGTTCGGTTATTTTTGTTTGGTGACCTCAGTTTTCGGTCACTTTATTGTTATTTTTGGATATTTTACGTTTCGAATTAATTGTGATTGTCGTGATTATAATTTTCCACATTAAGCCTCCCGTTTGACCCGGAAATGTTAAAGTATAAAATGGCTACCCGTGCCCAAAGCTTTTTGAACTCTGGACGTTGCTCCTAAATTCATTTCCGAAATATTTTGAAATGGACATAATGTCACGTAAAGTTTGATATCTAATGTGGATCCGATGGTGTTGTGACAGTATCGTGGATGGTAATGTTCGGATTTTGTGAAAAAATAAATATATTGGCTCGTCCGTCCTGCCCGATTTTTATTGTAGGGTCAAACGGCGACTCGACATTCGTTCTTTTTTTAATATGATACAAAAATCTCGGACCAAAATCAATGCAGTCGAGGCTCTTAGCAATAACTTCTTTATGGGTTTGGCAAAATCAGTTGGCTCTTGGATCAGCATGATCTCTGCCACTTATTTTAAGGTAATACCAGTATCTTTATTGAAATTTCCTTTTGTAACAAGATTCCTTACGATCTTCACTTCAATTCTTGTATTTATATCACCCATTGATTTGGAGTTTGTATTAGTGAAATCAGAATTTTAAGTTTCCACTTTCAAGATGGACCAACCCATATCGGGTGTCGTATAATTTGTCGTCAGCTTGGAAACCAGCGCAAAACGTATTGCCGTTAAGATTCCCAACATTAATAACATCGATTTTTAAATGCGTACCCAATTGAAATTAGCTAATGTGCCTAAAGTCTTTAAATGCATTTTAATTTGATCTTTTATCACTTGGATTTTTAATTTTATTTTCGTATTAACACCCGCTTAGCGATCCATTATAATATTTTAAGACAACACGGTGGCACAAAATACTGATAGGTGAATTCGGTAGCTTTAATTTGTCACTAACAAAAAATATCAAAATATGTAATTGGCTTAAGACTGGCCGTGTAGAATGATAGTTGATTAAACGAAGATTAATTAATACATTTTTTGTTGTACTTGTTGCAGTATTGTTTTTTAGATTTATATTCTTTGTGATTTAAAAAGAGTAAAATTGTGTTCAGTTCGTGCTTTTATTATTAATTAATTAAAATTATTTAATTACTAGGTGGTAGAGTTTAAGTTCGTTTGGTTAATACCATCGTTGGTAATACTTCGCCGTGGTAACACCTCATAACCTGTTGTGTAGCAAGTCTTGTGGCAATTGCTTATTATTTATTTCTTTATTCAATCTTCTTGTAAACCTAAAGCTTACAAAGGAATTTAATGCGGTGTGGTATTCTTCACCAGTTAACCCTTGGTGATGGAGAAATGTTGTGGGAGGCGAAACATAAAGTGCTTCTGTTTCGGTTTGATGGATGCCGGACGCACTATATTTGAGGCGATCAACTAAATCCTAATGAGTAGTAACCTCCGTACGATCTCGGACAGGACTGAGGTCCTATTTAAGTCCACGCAATGCAGTGACTGCTTAACATCAGGTTGCCTGCATGTCGTTTGCCACTCATAAACAATAATCAGAATTAGTTACAAACTTGCTGTTTATCATAATATTAAAGTTTTTGCTTGAAATGTTGCCACTTACGTCATAATCGTATTACCACAGCATTCTTCAGTCGCGCGGCTCCGCTTTTGTTACGCGATATGCTGACGATGCTCGGTGTTGGTTGTAATTAGAATTATTATAAAACTATACTACGTAGGCATATCGAATGACAATGTTTGAACGTGTGCGTTTCATTGTTTCAATTTGCTTGTTTGTAAATGTCGTTTTTAAATGATGCACCTAAATTAATGTTTATCACAATTAATACAATACCTTGTCAATGCATTTTCTAACAATTTTGCCATTTATAGTGAGCACATAAACCTCTGATCACTTAGGTATATCTTCAGCATGTGTGTATGTAGTAGCATACGTTTTAGTAGCGTTCCAAGATGTACGGCTAATGAGGGGACCATGGGATAATTTATTCTTTTGTATGTGTATTATTTATGCTAATTCACATAAGTACCTGATCGTACTGTTTGGACCGTCAGTTTTTAAACGTTCATTTATTTGTTTAGGCGCGAGAGAAAGGCGGGAATAGGTGTGTTATGCAATGAATTATAGTTTTAACGGTACTTGTGCCTGTAATTAAATACATGGAGAGATTTTAATGATTATATTAGTTTCTTTCGTATGCACTGGTGACTGCGGCGTCAGCGGAGCATAAATTTTATAATATTTTATACTCTTTGAAATTTGTCAATTTTTTTATCACTGTTTCCTGTGCCTTTAGGCCCTTAGTCTGTTATTTTACAATCCACGTTGTCATGACGTCATTATGACACCACAATGACCGATTAATTGAATTTGATCAAGTTGAAATGGTGATCACATCAGTATCATGTGTTCGTGATTATCGAAAAACTATAAATAATTTAAAACGAATATTTACAGTTTTAAATTTAAAACTATTTTCAGATATTATTATTAATCATTACTTTATTATGTTAAAGGTTATTGAATTCTGACGTAACTGGATTTACTTGATGACATTTGCATCAGTTGAAAACATAATTTTAAAACCAATGAAAATTAACGACTTAAAATTAGCACAATCTCGATTATTGAGATGAATTTTAGTACGAGATATTACAATCTCGTACTAAAATTCGGGTCGGGACGATTCGGGTCCCTAATTGTCATTGTGTAAAATTACATTCTCTTTGAAATTATTGAAACTAAGCTTGTAAGCTTGAAAGCTACCTAAATAACCCAAACCTATGTGTGAAAATTCGTAGAAGTGCCTGCTAAGTTTTAAACCTGAATATCTATAGACATGGCACAAACAAAATGTGCCGTTTAAATTGTCTGCCAAATGTTCATATTTGTATATTATTATTTTATGTCTTGTCAAACAAAATTGTCGTGAAATCTAACAAAGCCATACTGGGTTGTTATTTTTCATTCTTTTCTTAACAATTCGCCAAAGCGTTTCTTATTGTGGTTTATTTTTATTCCATTGACATAAGTTTCAAACATAATTGTTACGGGTTAAACATACTTTACCATAATTTTTAACGAAATTCAATAAACATTCAATAATTTACAAAATTGGAATCCCATAAAATTTTACCCAATAGGTATATATCTGACCCCCATATTGTCTAATATATTAGAATTTCAAATCTTTCTCTATATTTTTCCATTCTCTCTTAAACCTTTGTCTTATTTAAAAGTCTACCTAGCTTTATATTATCTCTGTAATCCTCTATAATACCTACTGGCGACAACTTCCAAGCTACGTCCATCACTGTCAACATTTACACAGAGATGGCAATGACGCGATCACCTAATGTTTATTTTCGGTAAACGGTCTGCCGGGGGAATGTGCCGAAATGCTCACTTTGATGCAAGCTGGCTTTGTGCGGCAATTATCGCGGATGGAACGTTTAGCGTGCCGGTGACAATGATGATACGTTAATGAGAATTGTAAGCCTCGCCAAAGTTAGGTTTTTCGCTCTTGCCCTCAAATTTACGAACGCAAATATGGTTTATTGTTATTATTGGCCTTTTATCCGATTGGATAAATCTAAGAAATGTGTGAAATAATAACTAGTGGATTTCGCAAAGTCCTCTCTTCATTTGTTTTATTATTCCCGTCACGGAACTTTCTAATCTAAAAGGTTTTGGTGAATCTTTAAATTACTCTCAGCTGTTTACTCTGTTTTCTTGAGCTGTTTGATTTTACCTTATTTTAGATAAGTTATTGATCATTTATTTCAACAATGCACCTATGAATTTGTCTACGTAACATTTTACTAAGTGTATGGTAATAGATTTGATCCTTGTTGCGTCGTCTAGTGCTAAAAAAGATCTATCTACGACTCTCCCGGTCAAGACACTTTTGACAGCAACTACTTGAGTTTTTTTTGCGCTTTTCTGTACGAAATGCAAATTCGCCGAGACTTGTTTTTTTTTTCTAAACAGCCAATTTCGTTGCTTGTGCATCTTTTTTCGCCGTCCATTACATTAGCGATACAATGCCATTGTTTTTTTTTTCTCGTACGAGGTGTAATTCTTGCCCAGTCATTTGTCTGTCCGTCTGACATCACTCATTGGTGACAACGACCCAAAATAATAAATTATTAAAATTTTCCCGCTAAACGTTTGGAATATTAACTTTTGGCGTGTTGATTGGCGTTTTACGATTGAAATACAAATATTGAGTGGCTATTTATACCTATAAGTCCCGAGTGTCTTTAGTTTAGTTGTCAGTCACGTTTTTCCGTGCATATCGTTTTAACGTGAATATGAAAGTTGTACTGTCCTCGTCATAATTGTCCTCTTTTGTTCTATTGATTTTTGTCATTTCCAATTTTGCATACTAATCAGAGAGAAAGAAAGACGGTCAACTTATGGCTAGCAATTTGTACGTTGACAAGTGAATTGTGCTTAAACTAGTCCGTAGTACAGGAGCCCTTGCGACCTGTTTTATGTACCTACTATGGTTTAATTAAAAAAAAAAAACATTTTTAATTTTTTCATTTTTTAATGGGGCTAGAAGTCATATTACTTACGAACATGATTGAAACATAATTCAAGTTCAGATTAAGAAAAGTGTTTTTTTATATAGTAAATTTATATGCATTAGCAACATGTCAGCCACAGTGTTGATCGGTATTCACGACTGCGCCATGCACGGACCATCACCTGCTGTCAGCGTCTCTCAGAAAAGTGGCAAAAAACCTTCTTTCAATCAGATGCTCGTTTTCCTTGTCTGAGGTGATAGGTCGACTAATGGCCAGAAAACATATTTATTTATTACGAAAATTTGAGAGTTACCAGTGACTACTTCGTCAATTGCCAATAAGACAAATGACAATAGAGAAGTTTAGTTTCAGTACTAAACTAACTTGACATTAATTGAAGTGAAATTTAAATAATAAATACTTAAAATATTACTTGTTGACGAAACATTGTTCTTCGATGTTTGTGACGTCCATTCTACATAAATTTTATCGTGACCTCTATTTTACATCTCAAAACGAAAAACATAATTACACTTTCAAATCCAAAATTTAACATCGGATATACGGATATACGTGTCAACACATTCAAAATCAGTCGGTATGACAAAAAAGTCGAAGAGGATTACATTGCAGAGATAAGGAATGAGCAAAAAACCAATAACGCTATTCATGATATTCTAGATTTGTCCTATAGTTGCCACCCACTGGATTACGTGCATAAGCAGTTGAATACAAATTTCGGCATTTGTTACAATGCAGCGACGCTTGACTCAATTCCCGATGCGTCCTGTTATAAATTCTACCATTGCGTACATACCGTGAATATTTGCAGGCGTTATTAGCCGCTGCGCCCATCTTTTATGGTGTCACTACACTCTCAAAGTCAATACCAATCAATTCGTAAGTCGCCATTTGATGTACGATTGACACGATTGTGCCTTATTGCAAACATGCAATCATGAATTGTGTGTATAAAACGTTTAAGTGATTTTGTGCGATGAAACTATTCTTTGTATAGATTTCATTGATAAGAACAGTTTAAGTCATTCTTCTGTAATTTCCACAACTGTATTGAGAGTAAATTCTTTTAGTTTTAGTTTCTAACTTGATAACTTTGAATTAACATCATATTTATTTTTAAAAGCTATGTTACCTTTCCGCTTACGTATATTTTGTGTAAGGGCCACATCGTTGGTTATTTAAAATGTTATAGCATCATAAATACCGGTGATTTTGTAAATTCCTCTATTTGTAGGTGAAGCGCATTCGACATGAATCTTAATGAATGATTTGAATGTATTATGTATTATAAAAGTATTAAACTCGCAACTATTATCCAGCTAGAAAGTTTATCTAACGTTGACTGAGTGTAGTTCAAGTTGTCTTTTTACGACGTGATTTTCTTATACAAGCCCGTTGCACTTCGTAGGTACTCTTAGTAGATCCGGAGTCAATGCACCCGAATCAGTGAAGCCAGATGTAGCAGAGTTTATTTCTTCTTTTCAAATTTTTTACAAAATAATTGGCTATGAAAAAACGTGAATGCATCCGGCGTCTTTAATTTCGATACCCAACTGATATCCTATTGTCAATAGTCAATTAGATTGATGTAATCAAGTCTTTGATATCGTGAATGACAATGAGGAGCCGAATCTGCAAAATGAACTTTAATTCGACAGCAAGTTCGGCTTGTTTGGGAAAAGAAAATTCTTGGCAAGGAATGAATAACTTCTAAATAAGCTTCAACCAGACCACAGACGCCAGGGACTTATTTTATAATGCTACAAATATTATAATATGAATTTGCCGTATATAGGTGTATGCGGTAAAATCGTTGAAGAATTATTTATCTTGTTATTTCGTAGCTCTACTATTTGTTAGTAATAAACCACTTCTATATTTTTTATGGTTCGGACATAAGGTTGTATTAGCACGTGCTAGTTTTTTACAGTCAAATGAGTTTGAACGAGAGTAATCCAATACAGTAAATAAAATCTCAAATCTATAATTGTGACAGGAATTTGTATTAGCATACTTTTTGTTTTATTTTTTTTTCATATCTAACACAATTAAGCAGCCTCTGAATAAGATGCGTAATCCTATTTGATAAAATCAATTATCCAATTGCGCCTGCGTCGATATTGTCAGCAATTACATAAGAAGCTTGCCGTATTTGGTCTTGGCGTTGGTCAGGCGCAACGAATCGTCCCGTCTAATTCTCATCTATGCTTTTTGCTTTGAGTCCTTGAGCGGATAAAAGTCTAGACGCTTTGCAATTTACAAATTTTGCGCCCGCGCATTTCAATGATGCGTGCGATTCTAGGGTTCATTGGTCCGTTCCGATCACCAGCGCTGCGGTTTTTTTTTATTGGCTCAGGAAGATGTGGGGAGGTGTCCGTGATTGAAATTTTCAACGCACGAAACAAACACCGTGACGTATTTTTGCAACTATGCAAAAAGTACTTAGTTTGCGGGCCGAATTGGAATTTAATGCAAATTTGAAATGACCAGCGTGTACAAAAACAATAAATATGTCGATAATCCAATTGGTTCACGGTTAGATTAATCGACAGCTCCATTCCCTTGAGAAAGGATTTTATGCTCCCAGAGAAATTGATTTTACTTAATAGTCTCTGGAACAACAACTTCATACTGATTGGCATTAAGCGAGCCAATAATGACGATAATGTGAAAAATGAGTGCACGGTGAATTTTCATCGATGTGTCAATGTAAATTGTGTACAATTAAAGTGTAATTAAGCACTTTAAAATTCACACAGGCATTAGACGTTTTAAAGCATTTATTGAGTACACAAAATGGTTGATGATAAAAACTATTCTGAATGATACACCATCCAGATAATTCAAATTTGTTCATCAATTGGTATGTAATAAGTTTTTTAGCGGACACATTCACTATCTAAAAGATAGGTATACGGAGATCTAGACTTTCGGTCATTGCCAGGGGATGATTCGTAACTTTTAGGACGTCTGTTTCTATGGGTGCATTTTTTCTTTTGATTTTTTATCTGACTGCATGAAATCGATTTCTTTGTAGTTGTTTTTGAACTGTTTGGTGTGCTGCCGTAGTGTTCTTACAATCTAGATCATGTCTAAGATTGTCCCATGGATTGGTGCAAAGTCACGGTGCCGAGCTATTGTGTGCGGCTCTTATAATTTCTGAGACATCTCGGTCGACATTTCTCGTTAATTATATCGAAACTATTTTTTATTAACTGGTCACTGCTGATGTTTGAGCTGGGAGCAATCTTGAATGATCTTGATTGTTCCAAGTCATTTATTGATGTGTAAGTGCCTATACATGATTTTTTGCATTTCTACCGCAATCGGGAGTCCACTGACTGACATTCAACACTCGCTAATCACTACGCAGATGTCCTCAGCGTTATCTAATATGTAATGTGTTGTTTCCAAATATGACCAAGCCGTTGACTGATATCGCGCACGCCTCGGTATCGCAATGACAATGGGATCCTTTATTGGTTTTCGCTTAGGTGTTCTGTATTATGTACGGTCTGTACCTAAGTTTGGCCTTTGATATTTAGGCATCCAAGGAGTTCGTTTGCAGCTATTGTTGTTCGAACTTTAGAAAAAATAAAAAGTTGTTGGTTGAACATTTGAATCACAATCGTCTCCGATAATACAGGTTGAATGTTGCTAGCAACACCCACATTTCCTGTGCCTGTCGTGTGATCTCATTGCACTGCAATGCTGAAATGGTATACCATAATTTTCTATTCTTGACATGTTCCTTGTCTAATATGATTTACGTGTTTTATGATTTAGTGCGGGTAATAAATATTGCGGGTGCAATATAAAATCGTGACATTCATTAATTATGATAGGTACGCTGTTTTGGCATAATCTGACTAAGATGCTTAACATTTACTAGTACTTCAAATTCGATGAGATGTAAGTTACAAAAAATTATTTATCAATCAAATATTTCTTCTCGTTAGGAGGCTTAGGCGTAGCTCCTGTGTCATCGTTAACTATTGAACCGGTCGTCAGAAGTGCCCATCCGTGTTCACTCGGTGGTTTGTTTACAGAAACAACATCTACCGGTATGTTGGTGATTTCGCGAGAGCCATCAGCGTGGCCTTAATTTTTTTCCTCTATTTACACAAGTACTTATTTGCAAAGGCTTTTGCGACCGAGGCCCCATAGGGTTACGCGTATTTACGTTGTTAAGTCAATTGGTATAGCAACCGTTTGGAAGACATCGATTTTGAATTAGTTGGCTCCTAATATGCCTACAGTAAACAGTCGTTTTTCGTGACTAAGCTAAGACTTACGAGTACTTTAATGTGCAATTTTTCTACCACTTTTTGCAATAATACTTTTCCACGTACCATTCACACACACATACAAAATAGTAAAATTGGAATACTTCATTTAATTACGTCAGAATTTCTATTTGATAAATAGGATGCCAACCACTGGTGAAGCTTCTTACTTAGGCAATTCGAATTAATCCTTATGGTCGTAAAGTTTTGTTAGAATTCAAATAAGTTCCGGGTTTAGCAATTTGTATTCGCTTCGCACATAAGCAACTGAAAGATTGGTTTAGGATCTTATGCAGTAGCTTTTTTTTATTGCATCGGTCTAACGTGACCTGCTTGCAGAGCTGTCCAGGTCACAAAACCTGCAATTCACTTATAGTTCAATCAATCTGTTATCTAAGATCTAGGCACTACTTGGTAGATTTCTAGCTTTTTATACGTCTGCTATCTGAGGTTAATAAACTTCGAGTTCTGATTGCTCATTCATCTTACATCATTGTGGTGTGGGGTTATATTGAAATTTTTCTTTTACCTTTTTCACTGACCACTGTCATGATATGTCATTAGTATATTACCTTCGTTCATGGAACTTGTGTCTCAGTTTATAACGCTTATTACATTCTGTAATTCCATTTATTTTGATTTTGCCTAAACGACTTTTTACTTTTAGTACGTATAAAAAGTTCTTGGCGAATCAATCATGCTGGCAGCTATTTCAGTTTTATAAAACTTATTTTTGAGTTGTGTCCAATTTGACTTCAATTGATCTATTTATGATTTCTTTTATAGTCTAACCCTAGATTGAAGTTCCTTTATGATAGACAAATTGTATCATTGTGTCTTCTATTATGTGAATATTTTTGTCTATTCACACCGAATACAGCAATTGTGTGTAAAGGAAATGGGTAATTTAAACCTATCCCAGCCTATACTCTCGGCAACGGCAATTCTAATCCGAATGACGATAGTCACGCGAACTTTCTGGCTTTCGGAATAGTTCAACCAAAATTTTACAGAGGTATTAACACTTCTCATCGTTATTACAGGATGTACTAGCTACTACTAGATTCATTATGTTTTTTGTATAATAGCTGTTAGCTCTTCTTGCAAAACATATGCGTTAGCAAAAAAAAACATGTATTTCTGTTTTATTACTGCTTGACGTGACTTCAAATTTGGTTGTAATCTGTTCAGTTTTCCAAACCGTAATTCGCCTAATCAAAACGGCATTAGAGAAACAAATTGGTTGAACAGACCGCTTACTTACTTATTTAGTCATGCACTACTTAGCTTATTATATTAAAGATGCCTCGCTCGGAGGCTTTGTTAACGCATCATTTATTACTGGAATTTATTTTTCTAATACT
>DWQK01001457.1:0-15608 GCA_018231225.1 Noctuana stator
CTCTCTTCTTTTTCGTTTAAACGTTAGGCTTACTATGTGGCCAGTATGAATTTGCTGCCAGTATTTTATTAAATTAATATTTGTTAAATATCAATTTATATACAACTATAAATTATTGTCAATTAACATTTTATAATATTATATATTATATTATATTATATTATATTATATGCCAGTATTATTTATTACATCAGTATTGCCCGTAGTATTATATCACTACTTACTTAATCCTAACAGCTCGGCCATCCTACTTTAAGCGAGTCCCATCGCTTCGGACTCTTATAAGATAAGATAACATAAAATCTATTACATATTATTATGTTTTCATAAAAATAAAATAGAGATTTACTAGCAACAACCACTGAAAATCCTTAACTCTAAGGTAATTTAAACAAACAAAAACAATTGAAACATATTATATCGAAATCAAATCTAAGCCTATATTATTACACAAATACCTATCCAGCAATTAAAATATTATTATGTACATTAATTTTATTCAACATGAACTTTCATTAAAAAAAAATAAATAAATAAATTACCTACTTTGTATAATATAAATTGCCCTTTAACGTTTTACTTTAAACATCCAAGTGAATATTATTACATCATTTTTACATTTCTATATCAACATTATTATTTCATTTTTTTGATTATGTAAATAGGATTATTTAGTTTTAATAAGTAAGAGCTTAATTCGATTGAAAACACACATTAACTTTCATAAATATTAATAATCATTTTCGGAGGACTCAGATTCAAAATTTCTAGTGAAATTCATCCAAGGTTGTACTTTGTCTATAGCAACTATAGCTTCATACCTCCGACCCTTTTTTCGAGTCAAAGGTGTGTCTTCAATCATAAATCTATCATTGTCGAACATTTTTATTATGCGATAAAGGTCCCTGATACTTTGCGACAAGTTTCTGTGACTTACCATCGTGAGGAACTTGCCTTTCTACTCTCACTAAATCACCTACTTTGTATTGTGTCGCTGGTTTACGATGCTGATTATAGTAAGCAGCTTCTTTTACCTGTTGTTCTTTTATTTTCTTCCCAGTTTCTTGCCTCAGATCATCTAACTGTTCTACTGAAGTTTTATTTAGTGTATCGTTAATTATCTCGCTCAACTTACCTTCGGTTCTGCTGAGAATATTAAAACCAAAAACCAATTCAGAAGGGCTCTTTTGTGTTTGGTAGTATTGATACCAACCTGTATATCTGAGATATGCTCGTCCCAAGATTTTTCGTCTCCGCCATGGCTAGACGTAGAAAGTGCGTCTAAAATAGTTCTGTTAAACCTTTCTACCTGGCCGTTAGCTCTAGGCGTAGCAACAGCATTTTGTATGTGTTTTATGCCACACGATTTGACAAAGTCTTGAAACGTTTTGCTTGTAAAACTCGAACCTTTGTCCGTAATCAACCTTGTAGGTACTCCAAAATTACTCACGTAGCGTTTCAATACTTGTATCGAGGTGGTGGATTTGGTGTTCTTAACCGCGTTTATACTCACATATTTGGTGAATCCGTCTACAATAACCAACAAATAGCAGTTCCCCTTCTTGCTTTTGATGAATGGTCAAAGATGATCTGCGTGAATGGTGTGAAAAGGTGTGCTTACTTTTTCAATAGGATGCAGCTCGCCTTCCCGTCTCCCACCGGGAGCTTTATGGTGTGCGCACTCCAGACATGAAGAAACATATTTTTTTAACGAACCTGCGCATTTTCGGAAACCAATAATGTTCTCTTATACGTTGTAATGTTTTTTCAAAACCCCAGTGTCCCAGGTCATCATGGTTGATCTTCAGGATCTGCCATCTAACTCCGCGCGGTACCAGCCATTTCATCTCTTCGCCTACGATACGATAAACTTTATCGTTTTTGAGCTTATAGTTTTTGTGTACATCCACAGTTTCCTCAGCAGCTGGATCCGACAAGATCTGTTTAATTTTCTTTACCTCTTCATCAGCAAACTGCACTGTTGATATCCAATCCTGGTTAGCTTCCTGAAGTATCTTGTTTATTGTTCTTTGGAAGACTGAAGGAGCATTAACGAGACCAAAAGGCATACGATTGAACTCGAACTATCCGTCGGGTGTTACAAATACAGTTTTGGGGCGAGACTCTTCCGAAACTGGGATCTGGTAATAGCCAGACGCTAAGTCTAAAGATGTAAATAAAGTATTCCCCGCCAACAGATCCAGTTGATCTTATACCTGAGGCATTGGATAATGGTCTTTCTTTGTCTTCCAATTTAATGCCCTGTAATCGACGCATAGGCGTTTGTCACCAGTTTTCTTCTGTACCATTATAATAGGACTTGCATATGGTGACGACGACTCTCTTATTATCTTGCTGTCCAACATATCTTGTACCATATCATTTACTATCAGTCTTTCAGCATGTGACATACGATACGGACGATATACGATCGGATCACCATCGGTTAGTTCTATAGTCATTTCAGTAATCGTTGTAAACCCTAAATCATTCAGTCCAGTCGAAAAACACTCACCGTACCTCGCAAGTAAGTTTTTTTAATTCACGTCGCTGATTCCTGATCAACTTTGGGTTACAAATTACTTCAGATTCCATAACGTCATCGCTAAAAACAACACTGAAAGAATTTTTAATGTTATCTGACTTGATTTTGTTTAAATGACCGTGTTAAAAGAGTACCTTTAACTATCTTAATTGGATTTGTTGCAACATTGTAAATTAGAATAGAGCCACGACCATTTTTTTGATTTCATAATGTCCAGGAAACAGATAATACTCCTTACCTTCAGGGCCACGTAATGTACTATTTACATGAACTTCTCCGTTTAATAGTAGGGAATCTGTGGAAACTTGTATCGCACTTATTGTATTACAGGGGATCTCGCAATTATAAGTGGCTACCAATGGGATTTTGTAATAGTGCATTCTTTGAAACGTAATCGTATCTGGTGTCTTTATTATCAGAATATCCGGCTTTTCCGTGAAAGAATGTCCTAAGAGAATATGATGTAGCAGAACATAATCTTCCACTACGTATAAATCGATTATTTCGGTAATACCTTGGACCTCTACAGTTGCAACAACTACGCCTAAAGGCTTTGTTAGGTTGGCCCCTATACCTCTGAGGGTAGGCAAACTAACACAGGAAATCATGTGAAGACCTAGAAAATCTACAACGCTAAGCCTTATAAGAGAACATTGACTCCCTAGATCTATATGGCATGAAACGGTAGATCCGTTCACCCTTACGTCCATCACATATTTATTTATCCCTATGTCTTCAGTCGCTACCTCAGATACTTATTTTGAGTGTGATTCGTTAACTGATGTTGAGTTTCTGCCGGTTTCGATTACAGATCTTACCGAATTCTTGTAACAATTGGAAGACAAATGTCCAAAACGATTACATATTATGCATTTTGAGGAAGGTTTCTCACACTTGGTATTGCGGTGGCCTATCTCGTTGCAGTTATGGCATTTTACCGAAGAATCTGGTTTTTCGCATTTAAAACTAGGGTGACCAACTTCATTACAATTATAGCATCTAATTGATGGATTAGTAACATTACCTGATTTTGCAAAGTTTGTGATGCTCAACCTTCCCCTCCGGGTAGTGTCCTGATCATTTTTGTTTAGCCCTATTTTTACTGTCTTAAAATACTTCAGTACCTGTTCGGGTTCATTGAATTGTGCTGCCTGGGCACCCACTTTTACAGCTCGATCCTCTACACCGTATAAAAGACAGTCAACTGCTTTTTTACCTGTAATGTTACATCTGTTCAATAAGTTCACCTTCGCATAATAATAATGTTCCAATGACTCCCCATACTTAACTCTTTTGGCCAACATTTCGCTTAAAAGTTCCGCATAATCCTCTCTACATGGAAATGATTCTAATAACTTTTTCTTCCATTCAGACCACGTATGCAGTACTGTAGTTAGACCCTGGTACCAAGTCTTAGCGACACCGGTTAATTTTGGTAAAGAATAGTGGATGATTTCTCTCTCATCCCAACCGTAAATTTCAGCACACTCTTCTATTTTAGTAAGCCATGTCAATGTAGTTTGATCTTTTGATAATGGGTCAAACTCCGGCACTACATTCGCGTTAAATGTTAACTTAGGTTTACCTGAACCATTCACCTTTTCTAAAATAGACAAAAACTTATCCATTAACCTTACATCACGTTCATCGATCCTACTTTTTGACCTTAATCTCTTTGAAGTCGGTGATTGGCTTCTTGATCTTGATGAAGCGTAGGAGACGAGCCTCCTCTTCCTAATGTTGTTAGATGAGCGTCTCGTCCGTTCATTGTAACTCCCTCCAGATCGCACCGGAGACATCTCATCTCTCGTACCCGATGACGCAGAAGAGCAGCGCTGCGTCCGCATCTTTGGTCGGAATACTGGTTTTGAACGGTACCTTTTATATATATTACCTTGTATAGACCGTTTTCCCTGGTGCTCAACGTGTTCATCTTCATCACTCGCATTCCTTCCGTGACCCTCTTCTCCGAAACCTCTTTTAAATGTTAACTTCAACCCTTTACTTTGAACTTCGTTACTTAACTGTGACCCTCCATCTAGGGTTTCCTTCCTTAAATGTGACCCTCCACCTAGGGTTTCATTCTTTAATGTTGACCCTCCACCTAGGGTTTCATTCCTTAAATGTAACCCTCCACCTAGGGTTACATTCCTTAATGTTGACCCTCCACCTAGGGTTTCATTCCTTAAATGTGACCCTCCACCTAGGGTTTCATCATAGTCTTCCATGACTTTCTTTTCTGAAACTTCCAAATTTTAGCTTAATATTGTGCCATTTACTTAATTTAACCGCTTCGCATTTATTTACGATACGAAATATATACATAATACAAAACATTCACAAACATAAAATACACACATCCCTAATAACAATTCAGGTGATACCAAAATAAAAATGCAACTGTATTACATAATTCAATATACCATTCAATACCTATTAATTTAAACATTAATTGTGCCTCCATCGCTCAATAATTATTGTATTTTTTTGTTAAGAAAAAAAACTTTGTATCTGACTGCATGCAACGAGTTTAAAGATCAAGAAATTCATTTAAACAGTATATATATATTTTTTAAAACGCTGTTCACAATTTATTCTTATTTAAGTCCATATTTAAGATCAAAACAACCAGTAAGTAAGTGACGACTAATATAGTAGGTTTCATCACTCATCTCACTTTTTTTTTTAAAATAAATAATCGTTACACAAGTAGAGGAGAAACAAAAAAAAATAATAGTAATCTCCTAAGATTCTTTTATATTTTTAGATACAATAATAAGTAGCATCTTAAAAAGGAACCATAGAGAAACATTTCAACTTACGCCAACATAAACTATTAAACTAAAATCATGCATAAATCTATAATTACTTACGTGTTTATTATAATTTTATTTTATTTTTATTTTTATTTCTTCACTGAACACCAGTAGTTAGTGGGCGTTATAAGAAAATATTAAATTCTCTGGTCGATCCCGCTTCTGACCTAAAGGGTTTAGGTCGGGGAATTGATACGTCGTTTTTGTCCAGTGGTTACAGATTTATTTATGCGCCAATTTTTACAATTTTTACATTTGTTTTTCCTCATAAATCTTTTAATATAACTATAACCCTTCGAGTATCCCGTCCAAAATCCTTCCTCTCTTTTTCCCGCCCGTATTCCATCTGACCGCCGTGAGAACCCCTATTTTGCACCCTAGTGTTCTCTCTTCTTTTTCGTTTAAACGTTAGGCTTACTATGTGGCCAGTATGAATTTGCTGCCAGTATTTTATAAAATTAAAATAATATTTATTAAATATCAATTTATATACAACTATAAATTATTGACAATTAACATTTTATAATATTATATATTATATTATATTATATTATATGCCAGTATTATTTATTACATCAATATTGCCCGTAGTATTGTGTCACTACTTACTTAATCCTAACAATACTTAGTACATACTCCGTCATCACTTCATTTCACTTCACTTCCGGAACGCGAAAAGTCATCGAAAATTTTCGCTTCATATATTAATCCAAAGAAAAATATCCATTGGTGTATGCCCGCGAATTGTTTGTGTGACTAATATTACGGATAGCTTACGTTAATCCAAACTGGGGGTTTACATGCAAAATTTCGCCCATAAATTACTGAGTTACAGGGAAATGAACCTACAAAATACTTTATTTATAATATTATGTAATGCGCGAAGTGATGTATAGGTACTTGCTACTGAATGCCAGACTATCTTCACGATGAACGTTTAATGGTACCATCGCGTTGATGGGAGAACACAGTTTTTCAGTTTCGAAATTAACGAAATGTATGAACTAGTAAGTTCCGCGCATAGCCTCGCTAGTAGTGTGGTCGCAAGCGATCACATTGCTAAGCAACGTCGGGCGCGGCTGGTACTCGGATGAGTGAAAAATTTCATGCGCGCTTCCGTGCTTCGGACGTCAGTCCTGGTTGTTATCGACAGATAACAATCGTTAAACCTGGTCGGACACCCTTTGGGCCATTTGACGACGTCCAACACGGGTTGGCCACTAACCCGTATTTCCACCAATGGAGTGGAGTATGCTCCAGGCCTTCCCCGGTTGGGAACAGACCCGTGCACAGCAGTGGAACATAAAAAGGGTTGAAGGTATGAACTAGTAAGCGGTGATGACCAGTGGATTATCTTTAGGCCCCTCGTACAATGGGATCGGATTGAAATCAAAACAGCACGCTCCAATGATTCTTCTATGTTTAATGCGCTTAAAGCAATTCAATGTAACAGAGCTGCTGCGGAGCTGTAACGGTGAACATCGTGACAAAATCTGCATGCCTGAAAGTTCTTATAAAGTTGGCGTGTAAAGTCCACAAACCGCGCTTGGCCATATTTGAGAGGAGACATGGGACCAAGTAGCGCGCCTTTGATGGATTGTAAGTAGGTACTGCGTGAATTCTGATTTTGTAAGAGCTTCGTTTGATTTTGCTTCATATTTTCTCTTTTCATCAAAAATAGATACCATTATTGATTTTTAGGTGGTAGAATTTGTCAGATCGCTCGGGAGGCAAAGGTGGTACAGGGCGAAGGCGGCGTGGGCAACCACCCACGGCCTCGCAGTTCTAAGAGCCTCGTGTCTGGTTCTTACTAAGTCCCTCCATAGGCAGGCTGTGTCACCAAATAGCGATCGATAGCGTATATTTATACGTTATCAAAAATCCCAGCTTACCTTGAAAATCGAACGCCATTCCGTAGGTCGATGAGAGCTCTATTTTTTTTTTCTAAAATCCGTATTTAGGCTTTATGCGCCAAAAAATTTCAAACTAAACCCTCCCTCCCCCCCAGGTTGAAATGGTTTAGACGTAGAATGTCAGAAACGCAAACCGACTAATTAGCGAATGTCTAAAAAAAGCATAACCTTTATGTTTACCGATGGTCTTGGAATTGCTTGGAATTGTAATGATAAGTAATAGTTTTTAAATAACATAATTATAATGATATATTAGAACGAGGTCAGGAAGTAACATAATAATTCAAAATTTCATTGATATGCAATTCAGTGAATGATTAACGGAGGAAATAAACATTTATGCTTTATATCGTGCTCATTGTAACAGATATCCTTGCTTTGTGTTATTCCAATATTAGTGAAACGCAGCTTCGGTAAATAATAACATTCTAAATTCGATTCATGAGCTCTCGTTTCGTATTAGACACTAGCTTATGCCCGCGACTTCATCCACGTGAATTTCAGTATTGGGTTCAGAGAGGAATAAATACTGCAGTCTCGGTGCAGGAAGATCCGTAACTAAATCATCTTGTGGGGCATTCAAGTGCCTATTACTTAAAAAGTTACGATACGTTACAGCCCGGAGGGTTCGTATAAGTACCTGTTCATACGAACAATTAATTTAGCTGACAACATTTTTCCGCGCGCCCTTTTTTGCTACCAATGGCAACACTCTCTCTCTCTCCTTCGCAACGAACGTCTCAACTCAACGCGTGGTACTTTTGTTTGTAATTTTGTATAAAATAAAGAAAAAGATATTCATTTAACAATTTTGGCTACCGTGACACTACCTAATGAGTTACGCAATATTGTTTTTTTTTTTTATTTCAATAACAAAATATCCCAAAATGATGAGAGATCGTAACATACATCTTTACTTTAAACTTAGTAAATGCTTATGACATTGTCATTCTTTTTAATTTTTTTCCGGCGAAGGCGCTTTGCATAACGTTACTGTGACTTTTAGCCGCATTTTATCCTTTAATTACAAATTTCAAGTGAAATTCGTAACTTTATTATAGATATCATGTACGAACCGGTATTGATGAATTTTATTTTGGTAAAATTAAAAATTCGTAAATATTTACAGTTTTACTGTTCGCCGCTCTCATAACCCGCCACCTAACATGAAGGAAGTCAATCTTAAAATTGCAGATAGCGGAGATACCTTTCTTGACCTTACCATCTCTGTGTCCATGGGTTGCAGTAAAAACTTAAATTCAGATGGCCTGTATACTGTATTGCAAAAGAAAAAAATCCAACACTTTTAAAACGGCGGTCGGTTCCAATTTTCCATTGTCAGTAATTTTTATTTTTATCATGGGATAAATAGTTTTTTTTTTATTTGTTGTCCTTACAAGTTTAAAAAATAATATAGCAGCTGGATAGAGAAAATAAAACACAGAATCTTATCGACATTAAAGGAGTATAACAATTTGGGGTATTGGGAGTATAACTATTAAGGGAATATAACTATTATTTGTTGCACACCGTTTTGTGAATATAATATAATTATATATCTAGGAATTATCTCTGTTCCGTCCTTTTTAATGCTTCAGTTTATTAGTTTGTATCTTATTATTCAGTAATTAAAATAGTTTTCGTTTACGTGTATTCATTGTAATAAATTATCCTATAAATGCCAAACTGACACGCGAACATCATGCGAATTTAAAATATTGCGAATTTAAAATATTTTGAACTAGTCGTAATAGTTAGATCCGAAACTGTTTTAAATTGAACAAATCTTCTTATTACTAGTAATAAGAAGAATACAGATATGACATTTTTATATCTCGCTTTTAAGGCAAAAATAAAACAATTAAATAATAACCTATACCTGAAATTATTACAGTTTATCAGAATATCTCATAATTATTATGTTTTCTTCGTCAAAGTTAAAGTGAAAACTTTTTATTCATCATAAAGTATCTACATACACTTAACGAAAGCCAAATAAATAAATATGGTTCACCGAAAAAACAAGAACAATCAAATAAAATTAGTTATAACATAATTGATACAAACGATATTCGTAATTAATTACTGTAATATTAAATTTATTTAATCACCGAAATAAAATTAATATCTATTAAAATAATGTAGAAAACTCATAAGTACTTATAGTATATATAATAATTAATATCGCAAACCAAACAGAAAATAAAAATAAAATAAACAAATAGGCAATAATTTAATTAATAAGCAATATAATCTATGTAAGACTACTTACCACGACGAGAGGCGAAGTAGCCTGACGAGTCGCTTGGGGTTACCGGCATCGAGATGATGCACATTTTACGAGAGTTTCGCGAGCGACGCATTCCGAAAATATTCACGGCAGCAACCGCAAAAGCTCGAAACTTTCACGCGCGAAACTTAGATGAAAGTTCAAAAAATAAAATTAACGAAACAGTTATTTCACGAAATTAAAATGATTGAAAATAGATGAGAAAATTATAAACGGCGAGAGAAGAGAATTATGAATTTAAGTTTAATAGTGACTTAGGTTTCGGGAGTTCACAGCGTACGTAGATTTCGAAGCGAACGAACGCGACTGCGTAAGCTGGAAGCTCGAACCGAAGTGATTTCAGCAGCGCTAAGACTCCGATTCACCCCCTATACACCCCTTGGCTGCTGGGCGCATGTTCTAAAATAATAAGCGTAATGTTTTAGTAAACCAATACTGGAATATTTTCCAGAAAATTCTAAAATGAAAGTTCTCAATAACACATTGTATTGCAATATTTTAACGGGAAATTTTAAAATTGGTTTCTATATAAATATTGAAATTATTTTAAGTTTTTACCTAGTAGTCATAATTAAAAATATTTCGCGAGAAAATACTGAATATGAATCAAAACATACACAAAAACTGTTTTGATTCCTATCATAACGCTTTGTGTAGACTTTAAGTGAATCGTAATGAACAGTCCGATATTTTAAGGTAAAATATATTTATTAATCAAAGTATTTGCTCTCATTTCTGCCATCTAACGAGAAGGTAATTTATACCTTTGCGGTTGAACTCTTAGGAACTCAATAGGTCTTTCTGGGAAGAAAATTTTATACTTATTAATAATATGGTTTATTTATTCAAAAAAATATACATTTTAATGATACCTACCTACCAACGGCTTAACTCACGTATAATTCTAATGCTACAATGTGATACATGCTATGTACATTCTGCATAAGCCAGAGGCATATAAGTATGTTAATTGTATCATAATACGTAGTACTACTTACTACTAGATTAATAGAGAATGAATATACATAGAATCAGTATCAAGAAATCATAGCACTTCTGTTTTATTTCATACAACCTACCTAATTAAAGAAAATTCGACGAACGGCCAGTAAATATCATTTGCTTATTGAAATGAAATATTTCGAAAGCACTCAAACTAATTTGCGAGAATAAACGTTGTACGATATGCGATGCAATATTACATTTATTGAACAAATTTACTGGTAGTCGGAAACTACATTGAACTGTATTAAATTTCAAAATGAATATCTATTGGAATTCATTTTCATTTAGTACGTACTTAGTACAACATTAATGTTAAATTCAGAATACGAGTAGTAACCTACTGTGTGATTGGATTTTGTTAGGTAAATGAGTAACAAATAGGTATGCATACAGATGTTAGGTGGTCACTGCAACCCATGCACCCCCACGACCAACCTTTAATAAAATAGAAATCGTAGTGCGGTTGTAGACGTGATAATTAAAATATATACTCAACACCTCTGGAATCGACTCAAGACCATACTCGTATGTTCCGGTCAAGCCTGACTTCACGGCGGACTTTACAAACACTTTTAAAGCTCCTAACACTACCTTTGTGAAATATGACAAAACATGGTGGCTACTAAACTTCATTAAATTATTGTTTAACTTTACATAAATAATCGTAATACTTTTTGTGCTTAATATATTTTTTTTCTAAACGTTTTCCACAACTAATTATGCGTCTATTGCGTTTTGTTCTACTAGATAGTTCTAAGTGTGTTCTAAAAGGTACAACAAAGTTCTACGGTTGTGGAAGGTACACAAAGTTTTTCGAAAGTCAAATCACAAATGCTAATAAACAAGCCCCGCAATGGCATCTCATTGCATCCTACTTTTACGTTTTCCTCCTGTCCTTACTTGCGTTTAATCTTTACTAATATATAAAGCTGAAGAGTTTGTTTGGTTGTTTATTTGTTTGTTTGTTTGGACGCGCTAATCTCTGGAACTACAAGTCGGATTTGAAAAATTATTTTTGTGTCTGATAGCTACATTAATGAGGAAAGTTATAGGCTATCAAGCGTAACGTCACAATTCTTAACGCGAGTGAAACCGCGTGGCACAGCTAATTTACTCTATGAGCGCTTCTTCACTGAACACGTCACCAACAAGACACCGGTGACGACATAAATGAAGGAAAATTCTTCAGTTCAATCATGCCGTTGAATAATTGCATGCTTGTTGTTGACGTCGTTTCGTTCAGTAAAGAAACATCCTAAGAATGATCATATCCCTCTATCAGTTGATGTAGGTTGTAGTATCTTAAAGTTAGTGGCTGTTAGTTGTTAGATACAAAGGACCCACATTAACTTTAGCTAACGAAACATGGGTCACCTGTCGGATGCATTGCTCGTTCTATGTGCAGTGCAGCTCTAAGCTACGAGTATGAAGGTTGTTCTACTGAGAAAATGAAGAGGATTAGGTATACCTGTTGCATGACGGGATTGCGCGATTGTCTTCTTTAAGCAACACACTTTAAAAATTTTAGATTCCAGCCATTTAAGTATATAATATATTATCATAACTTAGCAGTAGCAGTTGTTCCTTTGCAAAGCAGTTTCAGTTGACCAACGAAACTTCAAAACATATCTAAGTAGTGATGGTTATTAAGATTTGTCTTTTCAGAGTCCCGGATTCATTCCACAACACATGGAATCCTAGTGTGGAGGAGTGTAAGAAGTTTTTTTTTTAAATTACTTACTTCGACTTACACAAATATCCCACTGTATTAAATCTTCCAATACCTTATTAATAACAAAATATTGAAAATGCCAGTGGAATTATGAGACTACTGGCGGCTACCACCCACACGACCCTATCAATGCCTGTGACAATATAGTTTTAAGCGTTTGTCGCTGATGATGACGCAGCCGTAGCTTCGGTTGAAGGTTATATAAGTACTATGAGTTTATTATAGAAGGTAATGTCAATAATTGCTATTTTTGCTACATTATTGTAGTCTTCCAACAATAGACGATGTTACGGTACGTAACAGATTAAGACGCACAGACGTGTACATATATAATAATGCCCGCTTATTTTTTATATAATAGCAAGCTTAAGCCCGCAACTTCGTTCGCGTGGGTTTATAATTAATTGGACCAAGGAATCACGTTATCCCATATAAACTTTTTGCGTTTTTCGCTGCTTAGGGATAAGATTTCAAAAATTCCTTTCTTGTCGGATACCTACGTCATACGAAGAACACATCCTCTAAGTTTCGGTCTCTACACTACATTGTCTGCGATCAGCGGTTTATTCTATACGGAAATCCGTTAGGTATTTAGGACAAAGTATTTTATATACTTGTATCGATAGAATGGTATACCTACGCCAAATTATTATTTGGTTAAAATAGCTAGCTTCGAAGGTATTGTGCTAATATTCTGAGTTTACAGTGACTCGGAATTATAGGTATACCTACTCACTTCGTTCGTTGAGTCTATTGTTCACTGTCCAACACTGGGTATATATTATACCTAGCTATTCATTGTCTCCGTGAAATACTCTCTAGTTTCAGATCGTCGCTGTATTTAATCTGCTATTTAATATTGTAATATTGTATTTCGATTGTTTGGATTATTAATATTTTAGATCATGCAGTTTGCGGAGTAGTAATTATTTTTAACTGCCTTGAAAAGGCGAAAGATCATCATAATTCATCTGTATTCGTATCAAGATATGCCATCAACCCTTTTTTACGTCCCACTGCTGGGCACGGGTCTCTCCCCGCAAACGGGGAAGGCCTGGAGCATATTGCACCACGTTGCTCCATTGCGAATTGGTGGAGATACTGTGGTCTTTATATTTTAAATTACGTTTTTATTGTGTTTACGAACATGTTTTATATTTTGGTATTGGGTGTTGAACTTACGAAATACAGAGAGAGAATTCTTAACTAGAAGTACAATTTAGAATCTAAGTTCCTCTTATGATATATGATATCCAAGATATTTGAAAGGGTACTCTTTGAAAGGTATATATCGTAGCATTAGGTAGGTAGGTACTTTTATTACGTTACCTATTATGTTTCCGTATTTATGAACTCAAGAAGATAGTAAAGGCTTATTCGCTGAAGTAAAGGCTTATCTTTTTAGCTTGACCCAGTTATATCCAAAATTTATGCATGTAGGGGGCGGGCGTAGCTTCGAGGCGTGGCCGCGTGGTCTGATTTCGTAGTAAGAACTGCGAGCGAATACAATGACATGATTTTTTCAATAGAAATTATGTACACACTTGAGAATTTAGAAAATAATATTATTTTCTCAGAAAAGATAAAAAAATGTTTTTAAATTAATTTAATTTTACGTGTTGTACGGTATGGCATATACTCGTATGCAACAACTGATATGTAGGTCAGTGGGCGTATCCATCAAGTAGGTACTAGCTCGGGATTGCGTTGGCTTATAAAAAGTGAAATAAAATTAAATAGTTTAGAATAGATACCTAAATCTATATAATTATACTTCGTGTTTTAAGTAGGTGGTGCGCTAAGCAATTACGTAGGCACCTACATTGAAGGAAGAAAATTAAATGAAAATAAAATCAGTAAAACTAATTTTTACCGACTCCAAAAAAGAGCAGGATCTATGTTCGACTGTAAGTATTTTTCGCCCATTCCAAGACCACGATTGGCCACTGTTGTCACCCCCAGGGCGTTGCAAGTGTTTCCAGCAAGTGTGTTGCAAGAGTTCCGTAACGGATGATCGTAACCGAATTATTATGGATTTTTTTTTATGATATGCAGACGAGGATGCAGGCCACCTGGTGTTAAGTGCCGCCCATGGACATCTACAACCAACCTCAAGTAGGCTCGTGTCCTGCCTGAGGCTGACGGTCGCCTAATGTTTAAGTGTGGCCACTATTCTTACGGACGGTACATGTATTAGCTTACGAACATTAGGCATTTACAGTTATATCCTAAACCATGGTCGAATTTGTAGCTCCATTCGGATTAGTGAAGTTTCGGGTTAGTGTTAGTCATATTTTAAGTTTTCAAAAGATTGCTAATAACAAGTAGTTACACAAGGACGACGAAAAAACATTTTATTTATATTGCATAAAAATTTTGTACATCCAAATTTCTTTGCCTTCAACCCTTTTTTACTTTTTTACTTCGGAGGATATTATTAGATTAAGAAAGAAAAGTTCTTAAACTCAACAACGGCAATGAAACCCCAGTTCTCGAAAGTCCGTACGGCATCGAAGTTATCATACGAAACGTTACGTCACGTTAACCTTTACGTTAGCATGAATCAATTAGGTAGGACTCCCAAATGAAACTGTAAAGTAGGCACGTGCCAAAGAGAGACGTATGAAGTTAGTAGCTTCATACACCGCACGTAACTATCCAGATCTGCCTAAACACATGTTAAGTGTAGAAAGAATTTATTGTCTTTACGTCGTACGAGCGTCGTAATACGTAGAATGTGCAATACACATGAATTGAATTCCATTCTGTTTTATAAGCGTAAGAGCTCAGAGCTAATAATGACACACATTAAATAGGACGCGTCTTATAGCCCGTGCGGGCTTAATTGTTCTATGTCTTCCTTAGAAGACACTTTTCACATTAATAAAACTTGCGGATTTGGGCTTTAAGCCTTTTTATAAGACACGGTTTTACTTAATTGATGATGCCGTCTTAGCAACTTCTGTGCGCTGATAAATGTTGAAGAAATTATCTATTGTTAGATACGAGATTAAAAACAACGGTTTTCTGAAGTTGCCTACACGACAAAAGGCCTTTGTACACGACCTTTCCGTTATTAAAACAACTTAACTAGTCATAAAATACTTTAAAAAAATTATTAGTATCTATTACTAAACATCCTCTTAAGTAGGCAAAGAAACAGAGACTCAATGAAACATCTAGATAAACAGATCACAATAGTATTTTTATAAATAACTGGCTGTGCCCCTCGGTTTCACCCGCGTTAAGAATTGCAACGTAACGCTTGATAGCCTATAGCCTTCCTCGATAAATGGACTATCTTACA
>DWQK01001458.1:0-15607 GCA_018231225.1 Noctuana stator
AAATAACGCTTCACACTCACAGCCCCACACTAGGATTCCCTGTGTCGTGGGTGCCATGGACACATACAAAGACAAATGCACCAACACTCAGACCGGTAACAGAAATCTAAATTCATCATTTAAATTTCTGCCCCGCCGGGGATCGAACCGGACACTTCGGATGGTAGACTGGCGTTGTAACCACTACACCACGCGTGTCTAATGTGACCTATGTATGTCCTATAAGAAATAAACCTAATTCAAAGAAGCAACTACAGCATTTTGCTTAAATAACAATAGTACCTAATCTCTTATAATTTTTACTTGTAATATGAGGTCAGCTGCCTTGTAACCTTCTTACTCGTTAGATAACTTCGTTTTATCACTTGTTATTCTACAACAATAATAAAGTTCAAAGCCTTGACATTGGTTCGATCTCTTGTTATAAGTTCTAAGAATTGTTTGCTGTCGATTTATCTTTGTTAATTGCTTTCGTGTTATTTGGTATCAATGTTCAATTTCACAATGGAAATATTTAAGACCTATTAATCTTAAACTACCTTGAAATACAAAAAGGCGGCAAAATTTTAAATGGCAAAGTCATTAATCTGCCGAAATATAAAATTATCTTTAAGGGAAAACAGATGACGACTAACATCAAGATCAGTATTAATATAAGCTTGTACTAATTTAACGATTAACAGTTTTTAATTTGTGCAATCGATCAAATCGGTTTATGCAAACACGACCAACGAATACCATTAAACCAGTATAGATAAACAAGATAACCCGTGCGTTTTTTATCGTTCCATATTATAACAAGCTGTCGACTTTTTTGCACAGACTGTTTATGTACAACTTGATTGTTATTCTAAGAAGTATGCGCGCTAATAAATATTAATTTAAAGACTGCCCGATGAACGGAAATTTTGTTTTTTTTTGTTCTTGCGGAAAGCAAATACATAAATCCACTTTTTGCAAAGGTCATTCGGATGAGTTAAGCGTGAGATTTCATCGTGACTATTTTTTTTTTATTTAATACAATATCGAGCTTACAATTGATTTGTTTCGGCCATTAATGTAATTAATGACTTTTATCTGGTACATATCTAATCTAATATAAACTAGGTACAATTCTAAAAAATAAAAATAAAAAACTATTAACTACTTAAAAACGCTTTGCTGCAGTTATTCTAAATAATGATTACTATATTACATTAAGTTTTTAAAATTTTAAATATTTAGGTACCTATAATTTAGTTAATAATATTTTGTTTGTTTTTAAGAAGGATGCTTGGTGACATGAATCTTAGTAATTGATTCTTTATAGAAAAATAAAATAAATAGTCAGTTGTGGGATAGAAACGTTTAAACCTATAAAAATGTAATAGGCCGAAAGGATTGTATATACAATGCTGTAAAAGGTTATCCTAGCATGTTGAAAGTATGGTGTAAGAAATCTCGATAGCCGTCTCTATACATTCCTGTGTGCGAGCGCATGTACGTGTCGTTAAATATTTTGACAGGCTGACGGTTTTATTCGCCTGTTGCTGTTAAAATTCAATATGGCAATGCTGATTCACTGTACCACAACATTACTTTTCCATTCGTCGAATAAATCTTAGCGCTTACGGACATACGAATAGAGTCCGATATTGAATAATAAATTAGATCGTTAACAACGTTGTAAAATTGTTATCACATATTTGTCCGGGTGACCATAAATTCAATGGTGCCAACCCTACGGTGCAGCGAACACTACCCAACCGTTGCCTGCACTAGAGATTTGTCACCGGTGAAATATATGCAAGGACAGCGTGCAATAGCGACGCCATTTTGGATTTGACACCTAAAATATATATTCCGTCCGCTTTTGTCAGAACTTCGCCCACGTAAATGTATAATAGATTAATGGTATCGCGATCCAAATACTTTCCCTGAGGCTAGGCCTACCTACTTCTTTAGAGTATGAGATTAATAGTTATTGTCGGATATATCGATGCTTGAGGAATACAATCTAGAATTAAATAGAAATAACTGTAACGGTAAACGATTTATAATATCAACACAAATATTCGCTCAAAAACCATACAGGATTCAAATTCAAAGTTCAATAGTTTATGAGCTTACTTTATACCTGATTCAAAATTATAATATGTGTTGAACTTTCTTCCATCCTTATATGTCAAGCTATTAGGATACTTGTTATTTCAATATACATACGAGTACGTATATTTTACGTTTCGATAACTTGCAGCATCGTTTATAACATTTTCAATTAGGATCAGAGCAAAGAAACTTTAGTCAGATCATAAAAAGGATTTAATGATACCTATTTAAAACAGTTTGAATCGTGCAATCACAAAAAATTAATAAAGACCCGTTCAAAGCTGTTTCAAGCCTTTGATAGCATACAAAAGTAAATTAATAATAGCAAAAAAGCTGACCGTTTAGTTTCGATGGCGCATAAAACTTTTAAAAGGAGTAAAGGATTATATTCCTTTTCAAACAGCGATTTGCTGCCGTGACATTAACGTGAGTCCTTTTACCGCGAGAAATGAAGCCGAGGCAGGAATTAAGTGTGAAAACAGGAAGCTTTCATGACGAGCTTCGTATTTTAATGAATTCGCATGAATAGAGGCGTTGTGCGTGCCTCAGCCACCTGGCCGACCAAGAGAACGTACGCGATTAGATACGAGGTAGCGATTAATTATATTTATTAAATTCTTTGCTATTGTTATTTGTAAAGCTAGTGAATAACAATTGTTGAAGAGTCGCTATAAGCCAATCGCAACATTTACGAGTATATTAATCGTGACTCTAGTTCCAGATAAACCCCAAATCAGATACCGAGATTGGTCATCATTGATCTGACTTCCCGGGACAGCATATGTTTTTTGAGGATTTGAAAGGTATGAGGAAGACAACGAAATCCTAAATATAAGCCTGTGAAGTAGATTCCAGACCTTAAATATACTTAAGCCAACATAAACTAGAACCTTAGATGGTTTAGCAACAGTACAAACGGGACATTTATGGAGATTATGGTTCTCAATTTCACAAATGTTCGCTCAACTCGTCAATCGCCGACGATGAGCAAAGTTCTAACCATTCCGGCCCATTATAAAGAGATGCAAGTTTGTTATTTTATTTTTGCATAATCTACTCCGGAATATCGCTTTGCTTGGATTATGAGATGATGTTGTTTTGGCACGCCGGCGGATTCTCATGGCCTTTGTACGAAAACGTATGAATTGATTAGTCTGAGTACTCTGAGTGTATGACGTTCGTAGTACAAAGCTGTCGGTCCGTTTATCAGTAGGTGCAGCCTAAAATAATAATAGACAGTAGGTACTTTGTTCCCTTTGATGCGTCCCTTTCATAATTTTTCATATTTTTTTCATCACTAAAAAGGGCAGACACATTTGAAAACAAAACATAATGAAGTTGTTTTGTTGTTAAATTATAGAACAAGTTTGGATTCCTTTTTAAGTACCTTACGCTGTACGAAGGAGTGTGAGATTGGGCACAATTAAAGTTACTGGTCACAGAATTTCTTTAAATCAGTCGAAATATTTATAATTTATTATAAAATTCATAATTTTCGTGCACATTTGTACTTACTTAATTTGTGCACTTAATGTAAATTTGCAAATAAAAGACCAAATTAAAATGGGACCACACGAGAAGTACCAGCTTTCAAATAAAATATGTATAGGCGACTGAATGAAAAACCGAGATTTTTACTTACGAGTACGTGCGAGAGCTATATAATATAGTGCGTCGCCTACACATAGCGCGTCGCCTACAAGAAGTATTATCAAAATCCTTTCAGCTAGTCAAAAGCTATGAGCTAACAAACATTAAAAAAATTACAGTCGAATAGAGAACCTGCTCCTTTTATGAAATCGGTTAAAAATACAAATAATGATCGATTTTTTAATATCAATTACTTGCATCTACCGCATTCACGAGTAATTTGGGTGGGCGATTGAGTCAGTGTCGGTTGACAGTTTTTGGATTAATGAGGCGATTAATCGGGCGCGCCGGCGTTCGTCGCGTCTCATTTGTTTTCATCACGTGTTTACTGCTCTTGCGTCCCGACTTTACACGTTTTGTTCAGTCCAAAATTTTAATAATCTGAGGTTGCACTTTAAATTAAAATATAACGCAGACAAAAACAAATGTATAGAAATTAGATCAGACACATTCACGGATACATATTAATGACCCGGTAATGGTATAATAGTGTTGGCTATGAGTGAGAGGCATAAATATATTTTGCTTTTAATTTTATTTCGTTCGATGGGATCCAAATAATCAATTGACTTGACAACTTAATGACGTCATAATGATTTGACAGCACGAAGCCTAGCGCGAAGATTTCTACTTCCCCTCCATATACATTGACTTTTCTCATGGTCGCTTATGCACTAGAGTGGTAATGACAGGCTTTCGTTCGGGCTATCCGCAATCTGGTTGTGGGCACTCCTCCTCGTACGGTCATCTAGGTGGTGTTTAGTGCAATCACGATGGTCCTCGTTTGCATATTTACGATATTACGATAATACCATTACGGTTATAATAGCTATAACTGATCTGTGACAACCTAGCTTATAGTATACAGGCTGTTTCTTCGGCAGAACATTTAGAAATGAAATATCCCATCGCTAAGGGCATGTTTCAATTAGGTACAATAATAATCCATCAATCTATCCTTTAAACGTCCCCTTGAGTGCTAGGAGTACGGAAACTAGGAATATGTTCCAGGAGATGCATTGACCTGGCCTCCAAGATACAACTCGATCAACTTTAGAATCGATAACCGAAAATCCTGGGGAGGGCATCGGACCATGCGTGGATGGGCAGGACAATTCCTTCAACTACGGACGTCTCCTTCTGTACTAGGCTTCCCCTGGTTGGCACCACTCCGTCTGATCCAGCAAAGCTATGAAGCTACAAACGTACAAAATAACATCTACAGACAAATTGAAAAAAGATGGGGCCTTTTTAGAACTCGGCCAAAAATCATTCTGTATAACCACTTACAGCTCACTAGAATTTAATTTTTGCGTAAACTACACAGTCGTAGGAACAGGTTATCTAACGCGAATTGCTATTAGCCTGTACATGGTTTTAATTGACAGATATTTACGAGCTAAACCTTCGGTGCAGTTTAAGTTTATTTATTCTTTTAGTTATACGTTATAGTAGTTGGTAAAACTATTACCAGAAACCTAGAAACATAAATTTATAGAAACAAGCAGAAAACAAGGTGAGTCTCGGCTTTTCGCAAGTTACCCTCACTTTTGCTCCAAATTGCTGTAGGAGGTACTATTTAAACGGATATATTGCATTCTCCACGTTATTTGTTAACCAGCTCGAGGAAACTTCTATTGAATAACATTTTTATATTTTTATATTTTTAGGCCAGATTAGGGTGAGATTGCTTATCGTAAATGGACTAACAATAATGGCAAATATTAGAGATCTTCGTAAACATACAGCTCAAAATCTATTCGTACGAGTATAAATATTATGAAGTCTTGGTTGTTACTGTAGAGAATAATATTTTTAATAATATATTTTATTTGAATAGCAATTGCGTGAACACAAAGAAATCGACTTGGGAGAACACGTGAGAGCAGCGCACGAATAGGGCTGTCCGTCATAAATTTTTAACACTAACTACGGTAAGTAGTGTATGGTAGGTGCATTACTTTACACGTCATTACTCATAATAAATAATTAAATTTATAGTTAAGTAATAAAAACCGATCAGTATTTTCTTCGACAAGATTTTTTTCATTTAGAGACCAACGGCTCGAGGAACGAATGCTCTGTATCATAATATTGAAACAGCAAGTTCACAACACTCTGCTCTGGCCTTATTTTTTCTTAACCTACTATTTCTATGTGCGTCTTTTCTACACGAAGCACCCTCTACGCATCAGCTGACGCCTCATCATAGACTGTCATTAGGAAACTCACGTTAGCTGACAACACAAATGGATTTCCTTACACAAGTGCCATTTACAACACTTACCAAAACCCAACAATGGGGTAGCGATGGTGCAGGTGGAAAGAAAAATCATAGCCGTAATTAACATGGTGTGAATACTTAACAGGGACTCGAGTGACGAAGAACTCGAGATTCCTAAGTCGAGGCCTTCTTGACTCAAGATGATAATTGTTTCAAAGATTTGCCACAGCAATTGTTCTCAAAACTGGAATTGTGTTGCGAGGGTTGTTGTTATTTACATTTTATGCAACAGTGAGAAATATTTTACGATCCTACTCGTATAAGTCGCACACCAAATTTTAATATACTCAACATGTGTTTTGTATGTACAATATTAAAGTCTCTGTCATTGAGAGCGAATTCTCCATCATCAACTTTCATGATAGCTTTCACCATTTTTCTTTCTTCTGGGGATAAATTTTCTTCAAATATGAGAAATTATTTTTGGTTTTTTTTTTCAATATAGTTTCCTTTTATAATTATTGTAAGTAATTTTTTGAAAACCCGGCAGCTGTAAATGTACCAGTTATAACATAATATAAGAGATTTTTGTTGAAACTCTACAATTTTTCGAAGACTTATTTATCAGCCCTATAGTAAACACGTCAGCCTTATATTTCTGCCACGCTTCCGGCATAAAGCAAGGCGTCATACGGAATGTATTCCGCGCCCGAATGTTTCAATAAAGCTTCGACGGATCGCATTTTCATACAAACCGTAGGAGATATATGCCACTAAAATGCGCTGAGTTGCGTCATATATTAACAGTATTTTAAAATATACTTATAGATTTCAGATGAATAGAATAGGTTTTATAATGTCGTGAGTCAAATAATTTTTGTTTCGATTACTCTAAAGTGTTCTGTTATTTTAAGAAATACCTATATACACCTGCGCACTGAACTTTGTTGTATTGTTTACAATAAGTATAGATTTTTACTTTTTGTTAATTTAGACTGCTGACTGTTAATTTAGAAGTTGATAATTTATAGGTCCTGTAGGTCGCTTCGTAATTATAACTCTACAAAATTTTATCAAATTCGGTTTCGTAGTTTTTGCTTGATATCTGCAAAAACTACAACAGACTGACAGTTCAATATTAATATTTTTGCGTTCCGCTGGTATTATGTAGCCTTTAGGTTGTATTTAATTATTAATAATATTGTCTTAGGAGTTTAGAAAACAACACATGTGTACGGAAGCTTCAAGTGGTCTCACCGCGTCCGTGCTCAACCATAGCTAAAACTTTTGCTTTATTTTTAGTCGTTACACGTCAATGGCTTGCTGGAGCATCCTTCATTATCATACTAACTACTATACTACCCACAACCCGTTGTCTATCAGACAAGATTTTGTTATTTCGAAGACTGACAAACAGACACAACGTATTAATCGTATTATGAATCGAATAGATTTTATAAATCCAGACAGTTGTCGGGCAACCAACCAGAGACGATTCAGAATAATCATTCAGAGAAGTCGTGTGTCCTTTTTGTCCATTTAGGTGTCACGTTACCAGCGGCTGACGGAACTGACGTAAACAGCATGGTATGAGGAGTTCGCAAAGGTTCTTAATAGGCTACCAGAAGTCGGTATTCTATCGGTTAATTTAAAGACACTCCGCTATATTTTGTATGACATTTTATTTATATGGTATTTTATAAACTTTAACTACCCTTAGAAAAGATAAACGTTATGGAATGATAGTCCACACCGCTGAAAAAGTGGTGTTAGATGATTTCACAGGTCTCTTTCTCGTGTGCTTTGAACTGTGTGAGTAGCAACCTTCCAACTTTTAAGAACCAAATTGAGGTATATTTTTATAACATATACTTCTTAACGGTGTGAGAGCGGATAATTACAATACAACCTCCGGGATATCACTAATCTCCCTCTGTCTCTATCAAACAATAGTACTAATACCAAGAAAGATTTTTCAAGTAATTTATCGATAAAGTACGTTAAGTTAAGCCTATAATCGCATGAAATCAGTTGAAAGAGCTTCACAATCAATAGTCTTAACGCCCTTTTAAGTTCTCTTTTCTTTTGTGACCAGGTAGGAAGGGCCGGGATGTCAAATATTTTGACATTTCGAAAATAATTCCCACATTGTCACGGGAGATTGTGTTTTAACAATGGGCTTAGTTATTTTTTATGCTGCCGTTATTTTGAAGAAATGATTTTATCTGTTAACTCATTTTTAGGGTACCGTGCCCAAACTGTCGTAAATGGTGTAATTCTTTGACGTTGTAAAATGTTTTTTTTTTATGATATGAAGTAGCAGACGAGCATGCAGGCCACTTGGTGTTAAGTGGTCACTGCCGCCCATGGAAATCTACATCCAACCTCAAGCAGGCTCGTGTCTTGCCTGAGGTCACATGTAGTTGCGCTGATACCCCGGAGGGTGATGGTCGCCTCATGTATGTGTGGCCGGATCATGTAGAACATAGATGCTTAGATAAACTTACAGAAGGCATCCGTAAAGGTCGAACAAGACCGCACTGCTTGCAAGGCCTTCGCAAACAAGACTATTATTGATTGTTACGACCTCCACGACATGAATTTGAATAAGAAACCCTATTGATTTAAAACGGGATCCTATTACTAAGGCCCATATAAATAAACTAAACTTAAGATTGAAATTCATTCTAAGAATTGTCACATGTTACAGTGTTTCTATGGCCACTATAAAGTATTAAGTACTTAGTGAAAGTCAATTTAACTTATAAATTTTCCTTTCTGTTGTGCTTATATTATGTGTCCTGTGATACGAAACCCTTATAACGCAAGGTCGATTCTCACTTGACCGATATTTTCAAATCGTTCTCATGGATTAGGGTGACACATCTTTGAGACAGATGACAATACGTAAGTATATTAAAATGTGATGCTCATTTCTTGATTCTCATCTATCCAAAATTGTTTTAGAATACGTTAATAATATCGGAGTACGTATTAGTTAATTCTTTACAGCAAAGATAGTAATTGATGCTCTAAAATAAACATGAGAACTGGCAGATGATGGTATAAACCTCTACCTCACCCGGAAGCCAGAATCTAAGTTCCAGGACCTTATCTAGTTCAATAACTTATACTGCTTATAAAGCATATTGTATAAAGTATTTAAATACTGGTTTTATGTTAATATATATAGCTATTATTTTTATTTGTTTTATTGTTATGAAAGAGAAAGTCTTAGAGTGAATGGTACGTTAAAATAATATCCGTATGAGTCACCTCGGCTATACGAGTAATAAATGAACACTACAAGGCAAAGAGAAGAATCCTGATTCCTGATGTGCTGCTATGAGCTCAGAGTTACGTAAACAAAAAATATTTCCTTCCCACAATTAAATTCTGTCTTATGTCATAAATATGTTTACAAAAATTCACACGTATTCATAAATTAAACGGCTGCCTATTATTCCTGTAATAAAACTGCCCACACGTAAGTTGTAGGCTTAAAGTTGAAGAGTTAACCGCAGATAATTAACCCATTTACTGACTTCGACGGTCTCGGGTGTCGTAAAATTGATTATAATGTTCAAGTTTAATTGTTTCTAATGCTTTATTGAGGCACGTGTTTCCATTCGTGTTGATGACTCGTTATGAATCATAAAATATTGAAGGACTTATCAATAAAACGTTTCGATTGAAGCATCAGTGTTATAAATTTGTAGTCTATAACTTAATTATTGATGTCTATTTGGATCCGTTTTAAAGTTTAGGGTTTATATCACATACCTATTATTTTTCCCACAAAACAACAGAATTTTATGTCGGGGCTTTAGTCGTGAGAAACGGTGAAAGTCACAACTATGTTTTGCGGGAAAGTTTCATATCCTTTTTAAGCTTCAACATTTTTATGTTTTACACTTGTACTAAAATTTAGGCTGCCGTTGATGCCATAGATATACAAGAACAATTATTACATAGACACAGAGACTAAACAAAATTAAATATTTATTTATTTACTAAATACAAATAAATTCTACCTTTAATATTAGTATTACATACTTTTCTAAAATGTGTAAAGAACTCTGTTCGGTCCAAACTACACGAAGTTACTCGAGGCGTCAAAACTATTCGCGAAATGCAGCCCGCATTTAAACGCTTTTTCGCAGCCAATACCTGAAGTTTGCCGTAACACAACTACAGCAAGTTGGCGAGATAAACTTTCAGTGGATTCTTAGACAAAGGTAAATAGAGTTGCGAAGAAGCCGATCTATAATGAAGATCGAAGTTTATCCGCTGAACTGACTATTCAGCCCGGCGGCCCGGTAAATAAACATAAGTCTTTTCACCTTTTGTAATCTTGTGTTCAACGCTTCTCAACTGTTACCTACGAAATATGTAGTAGAAGGTACATTCTATATTATAGATAATATATTTATAGGTATATGGAGTATAATTTCTCACTCTACTAGCTTTCATAATGAGTAGTAATTTTATAAGGTACATTCTATATTATAGATAATATATTTATAAGTATATGGAGTATAATTTCTCACTCTACTAGCTTTCATAATGAGTAGTAATTTTATAACACAAAAATCTAAATTCTCAAATCCTAAGAAATCAGTCAAGTTTAATCGTGGAACCGAAAAGTTGTCAATAGCTGCACTTTCGACGCTCTCTAGTTAAAAATTGAGCGTCTCTAGTTAAAATATGGAGGCCTGTAGCATAGCCTACCCTACCAAAGCATGTGTGGTTGAGTATTGACTCTACTTCTCTTATTCATTTATTACTTGCAGTTTCCAAGTACCAACGTTACCCAAATCTTTTCTGAAACCTTTACAGTACTAGAAAAGCTTTGGCAAGCACTGCTTTGGGACAGTTCATTATCGATAATAATATTTTAAATTTGAATAAAGCGACACAGTTGGAGCTTGGAGCCGCGATAACTCGGCAGCGAGATGAGTCCGCTAGATACCGCGCCGGCTGCGCCCTCGCTCCCATAGACTAAGCAGAGGTTCTTAAGGTGTTTGATTCACATTTCGCTGAGGTTGAGGCGTTTTCTTATTTAAACATGGTACCTTTTGTTCTTATTGTATGTCTAGATTAGAAATATAATCGAGTGAATACTAAATAATCTTTTTCATATTGTTTGAGTGCGCTGCTTAGAAGCAGGTCTTCAAAAGTTCGAAACACTACTTTCACATATATTCAGCTTTGTTAACGACCGCATTAGACTTCCTTGGAAATCACACTACTGCTCAGCTGTAACAAAGGTATTTCCAGCAACAGTAATTAAAAAAATATGGCTAAAACTAATAATATGCTACCTTCTTCTTGCTTTATATTCTGTGACCCTTTATCTACACCATCGGGTCGCTACGCGCACATAAAGATAGCTGATAATCCGGTGACCTACAGACAAACGGTTTTGTTTTCACGTATCACTTTACGCTTTATACTTTATACTTTCCTGGTACCTTTATGTCGCCTTAACGCCTATCTGTAATGGTTTAAAGGTGCAAAAATGGTATGAGAAAATAACCTTTGTCTACCTTTGAAGTTGATTAAACCATTCGATAGAAGTTTATTAGTGAAAATTGCTTGTGGTACCTAATTACAATATATTTTAGCAAAGGTAAGAATCCCAAACCAGAGATAACTTCCATCGTACCCGTATATATTCCCTTAGTCAATAACCACCCGACGAAGGCGAGTCTATGAAAAACGATAATGCAATAACCATGAATAGCTACGAAATTCCAAAGTCTGTAATTCTTACAGCAGCCCACATGTACGTACACATAGAGGCAATAGAACGACGAAAATCTCAAAAAGCTGTCTGCGCTCATAACGAATAGATTCCGATCTCGATTCAATAACGAGTAGCGATCCTATCTGCGAGTAATCCGATTTCAATGCGTTGCGGAGTTCATTCTCATTCTTGTTGGGGTTTCAACGGAGCGGTGATCGCGTCGTTAGGATTGCGGTAAGCGATTATGTCAAATTGGTAGTGGAAAGTTGGTTGAAAGTTGGTTCTATGCGCCAATTGTATGTAGGTGAATAGGTGTTTTATTTCGGATTATGAATAATTGTGTTGGTCAATCTAACAGATGAATGTTACAACTTACAACCGGGGAAGGCTGGAGCATCACCAAGATGCTTCTATGCAGAGTGGTCGAGTGATGGTTGTCAAACTGCCCAATGGGCCTCCGACCATGTTTAAGGACTTTCATTAATCCATAAAAACCGGGACCGAAGGCTTAACGAACCCGAAGCACGGAAGCCTTGACTGATCACAAATACTCGTATGTTCTTAATACATTGTTTGAAATATTTGGGAACAATAATTTATGATGATGCTGGACAAAGAGTCCTCCTTGCAATCCTTGAGTAAATATTTGCATGTTCTAGATAAATGAACCGACGTGTACAAAGACGAAACTGCAGTCTCCTAACGGTCCACACTTATCACTGTTGTGGGTTTTATGGCAACGTGTAACATTTTCAGTGCGAGAGATTCAAAGACGATAAATAAAGATGCATATGTGACATGCACTTTCATATGCTATAATCATCTGAGGTTACACAACGAATAACAAATGCCTGTTAATTAATCAAAAAAGTACATACGTGCAATTTTTAATTTACAAGACTTAGCTATCCTAAGTCTTATTTTATAAAATTAAAAATCCTTACACTCCAGATAAAAACGTGTCCATGGACTTGCTTTTAGTGTTTCACCATAGAAACTATATTATGAACACAATATCTAGTCTAATAAATAGTTCAATGGAGAAATAAGCTGAGTTCACAGTGGCCTTATTTTCTAAGATTCTAGACCCTTTATTTTGGAAGATAGCCAGCATTCCCGTTGGCACACGTCTTAAATCCGCCATTTCAGGACAATGCGACGCCATTTTGTTTGGGCTTCCTTTAGCAGAAGATGGATACGGAGGCGAATATGTGACACAAGTGTGTGTATTTATGTCATGACGACGAACTAAATAATTTGGGTAGGAAACCAAAAAACTTTAAGACATACCTAGTTATAATTAATCAATAATACCCACAGCACATAATAATATGTCATTTGTAAAACAAAAGATGATTTTATTATACTCGTAAAGCACATGAAGCTCTGTTATATATTATCCTTTAAAAACTTTACTTTGCTACGCGTTATTACAACGTTTCAAAATTTCGTGTTACCTATAAACATCATTAATTAATTACTTTAATGTGCAGTATTAATCATCGAGGCCCTGCGCACGATGAGTGGCAATTAATCACTGCCTCCCGACAGCCGCTCCCTATTACACTGCTGTTTTCTGTAATTCAGTAAGAAATCCGAAATCCGGCTAATTACTTTGCTAGGGAGTTTGTAAATATAGTAGCCGTTGAATCACATTTAGCGTACACGATCATTATTGTTACTCGTAGCTGTAGCTAACCGTTCTTAACCCTTGTGATAAGCATCGGTATTTACTTGTGAACGGTAAACCTTAGAACCAACGCGGTCATACAGTCGGTCAGAAATCTGCAGTCACTAATTAGATAACATTTAAGTTATTATAATAACAAAGTAATCTGATATGCGCGTGTATTTTTTAAATGGTTTTATTTAGCTTGCCCTGTTTGTTTAACTTTTGTTTAGGTATAATTTTTATTTTGTTTGACTATTTTCGCGACACCCAGAATTGACTGATAGAGAATTCTACCAGGTACTTGTACTCACAAAGCGTAAAAGAAATTATACATAAGTCAATTGTAACCTTTGGTTACAACAAAGTACGTTTTTTATTGAAAATACTCACTTAACACTTTTTGTGACATATCCATCGTGTATCGTGACGAAAACCAAGGGTCGTGTTGCACCATTATTGCGTTGCTATCGTATCGTCGTAGCAGAAAGTAAAAAAACTACGTACATCTAAACAAGCCCACGTTTCGACGATCATATGCCTGCCCATTAGCGCGCCGCGCTGTAAGCGACACCGTATCTCTTACGAATTCGGTGATTCTCAATTCTCACCTCGTCTTGTTTTTAGTTTGGTTAAAATAGAATGTTTTCACAGCCACCTTTTGGGCGATTTTTACGTCTTTGTAACTGAAACTGTGTTTGTCTTTTACGCTGATTAGGGTAACGATGTGTGCATATAACACTGAAGTATTTATACATGTAAATATGTGAGTATAGCTGTAGGTCTATAGACGTATAGATTCTTAGGAAAATCTTTAATAAAGATACATTTCCTATTGTTGGAGTATTAATCAGTATCAACCCCATATAACGTTTAATACGTTTCCGACACGTTAACATCTTACTCAATACCGTAAAATGACGGGTCTATTAATAAGCAAGAACTAAATATGTGTATCAGCAAGCCCATATGGAAAGAGTTGCTTAACCCAGCGGTCCCCTCGCCGAGATTGAGTTATTCCGTCTGTCTGTTCGTGGTGTTATTGTTATTAATTACATATTTATTGGACGACGCGCCTACCACGCTAATGCGGAGGCCTTGACATCCTACAGCATGGGCGGTAGCGGAAAGAATATTGGATACAAAATCGACTTGATATGAATCTAAACTGTACTAATTAAAAAACTAAATAATCGTTTGTCCAACGTCTAAAACTAGTTTAAATAATATTTTAATCTATTGTTACCATAATAAGTATGATACACAGCATGAATGAAGTTGCGAGTAACAAAAACATGTAGGTAGGTACGCATTTTTAAATTAACTAAATATGAAGAGACATAGAGTTTACGATGTAACTCACAGCGACATATTTATTCGTACCTTTACGTTCTGCTTTTATTGCTTATTGGGTTTCGTCATCAACCGAATTTTGCCGAGAACGGCTCTCCAGTTGTGATAAGGGGTAAGTCAAAGCTCACCATGCTAACCAAATGTAGGCTGGCTTATTGGTATTATTTGGGATTACCAGCATTAAAAGCATATTTATAGATCGTTTATCCAAAAGATCCTCTCTCTAAAATAGTGTCTATCCGCACTTTCTTACAACAAAGACCACTTCCCCGACTAAATTAATATAAATAACATTTGGACAGTATTGGAGAGTGTGACCGGCGATAAATAACGTTCGGCGGTAAGAGGGGGCGTGTCGCGGCACTCGCAACCAGCGACCCCCATACCACTGTAAGCAAGCTGCCAGCAATCAGCAAAAATTGCTTTAGGTATATCAAAAATAAAAGTATTACATAAGTGACATGAAAGCGTCGTGTCACTCATATCGTTCGTTGATCGCTGCATTGTTATTTTTGTGTTGAAAGTAATGCTATTTATAATTAAGAAGCGATTACTGAGACTAATGAAATCGTAATACACTTAAAAATACTTTTTGGGTGTTTGCTTCAAATCAAAAAATTGCTTTTTAAATCTTGTTACATATTGTTCATCAAGCCTTCGGTTTACCTTAGTGTGAAGTGATTTATACGCTTCTGACTAAAGAACAATACTCCCTGCACCTTAAAAACTTCACACCCGCTTTGTACCTACCTTTTCAGTTCCTATCGCTATCATAGGATCAAGAAATTATCCTAGCATGTCTTAATGGTTCGCTGGCCACAAATCATGGCCGGCATTCAAAAGTAAAGTAAACGGCGGGGTTGCGAAAGTCGGT
>DWQK01001459.1:0-15607 GCA_018231225.1 Noctuana stator
ATTACATTCAGTTGATTGATTGTAATCAATAAAATCAGATGGAAATGGTCCACTGGAATAATTTCCCGTCATAAGGTTGGTTCCCCCTGGCATAAAATTCGAATAAAAGGAATTGGATATAGTGTTTGTGGTAGAATTATATAAAGTGGTCCCAGAAAACTGTTGTCCAGTATAATTATTATCGGAATAATCTATTATTGGAGGGAAATGCGAAACTTGAGCGACACCACTATCTTGAGCTGTGAAATCATTATATTTTTGAGATGATGCCACAAACTTCATACTGCTGTTATCTAGAGTTTTTTGGCTACACGTTCCCCCACGAATTAAAGCTTCGGCCGAATAATTGTTTTTCTGGATTTTAGTAGTTTTATCCGCTTTACTAGCTTTAGTTTTTGAATTAGAAAATTGAGTTACGTTTTCATAGGTGTTTGTTGGTTGTTTGGGATCATTAAAAATGTAACTAGGCTGCAAGTTGGTCTCTAGGCGTGACGGCATTGCTTTACGGCTTGTCTCACTAATGTTAGTAATATTTTGTTTTGTTGGGATGGACTTCGATGGTTCTATGTTTGTTCCGTAATAACGAGATGTCATATTATCTGTAGACCTGTTCATAAGTTGAGTTACAGACAGAAAACTGCTACAGTTTTGTATATCGGCCTGTGGGACTCTGTGTCCTATCATTTCAGTTTTTTTCTTATCATGAGGTCCTAAAGCTAAGTCACCAACTAAAGTAGGTAAATTTATAGGTGGGGGATCTATACTTATTTCTGTAGTGCCGGCTGGTCTGGCCGTGGGCCAAACTTGGAAGTCTTCTTGGGTCGGTAGTGTTGAATAGTTATGCATATTTATAGGAAAATAGTTGCTATCGTTGTGGTCCTGCTTTTTTGGCATATGATTTATTTGTGAATATGAGCTTTTATGAGTGTTCTTTATCTCTCCTTGAGATTGATTGCAATTATTTTGCATTGGCCTTATTTCTGACGTCATCCAATTGATGTGCATTTTACTAGGGGATTTCTTTGTATCAGGCATCTGATGTGGTGGTCCGTTAATACTAGATGGTTTTGGGTTAGAAAGAATATTACTTTCTGCTACATTTTTTACTTCATATTGTTTTGTAACACTTGTTTTTATATTTAAATTAGGCTGTGGTTGAACTTCTGTGTGATAATTATGCTTAGTACTATAATTCTTAGAGATATTTGGGTTATTGTATATAGGAACATCATCAGTCCACGGGTTAGTTGTCTGAGAATATAAACTTGAAATTGCTTCGGGGAAAGTGGTACTGGGTTTACTCGGGACATCCTTTTTGCTTGTATTTGTGACGAGTGGCATATGAAAATCTGGGTTAAAAGGATTGTAAGAAGACGAATATGTATTCGCCACTGAAGTTAAAATACTGTCTTTGTTAAATGTGTTAGGATTAGTTGTGCAATTAACAAAATCAAAACTTTTATGAGACCATCCTAGGTCAATATCGTAAGTTAATCGAGAGGATCCGATTTTCATAAGGTTGTCTTCGACATTGTTGTAATCTGTTTTTTTCGAGGTATATTTTTCCATAGCACAGGGGTAGAGACCGAGGTTGTTAAAATCATGACCTGACGAAATACTACTGGTACTATAAATAGTGTTCTTTACTGAGTTAAATGGATCACTTTTGTAAAAGATATTACTACTGTTAACGTAATTTGTTGGTTGATTTGGCGTTGTTTTGATTATATTACAATCGAATTCAATGCCAAAAGTACTATCAGTGAGGGAACAATTTGTCGATATCAGGGAAGGCATTGGTAAATTTAGGAATGGATTTTCATTCGAAGAACTACTTACAATAGCTACAGCGCTCGTTTTAATTTCTCCTGCTTTACTACTTACAATGTTACTATTTAAATATTTTTGTTCGTCTGGTTTATTTTGTGCAATAGTTGCAATATTAGAACTTTTAGTTGGGGATTTCGTTTTAGCACTAAGTGCATTATGTTTTTCAAAGTATGAGACAGGTTGTGGTGTAATTTCATTGCGTCTCAAACTACTATCTTTTGGATTCGTATGAGTAGCATTTTGAGTTTCATCTGCAGGACTATCAGCGCGATTTCCACTCACTAGAGGGAAAGACATAAGAAAAGCAGCGGTTGGTGAAGCTGCTAGTAACTCTTCGGCTAATTCTAATCTAGCATTACCGCCATCAACGTTTTCACAAATTGATACTTCTAAAATATTTGTTAGTTTTGTATCTTTGTTTTTGTCTTCTGATGTTTCTTTCTCTATTCTACTTTTATTTGTTTTTATAGATTCGTTAACAACATTGTTAACGATATTTACTGACGTTGTAGCTGATGAAACTGAAGTGGGCTTTTCAATATCAGTTTTTTCAGGAATTTTGGATGTAGCAATATTCTTTAAATTTACATTATCTTTAGGCGTTAACTCAACAATTTTGTCCAAAGCTTTTATTTGATGATTTACGGAACCAACAACTTCAGCAGGTGACGCTTTATCTTTATTTAACAGAGCATCATCTTTGCCAGGACATGAATCTGTTGGCTTTTCGTTTTCAGCAATATTTTGTTTATTACTATTGTCTTTAGTAAATTCATCTTTGCAAAGTTCTTTTCGAGTATCATTGTTTGATGAAGGAGATTCTTTATCTATAGTTCTGTCATCAGATTTCAGTTTTTTGGCCTTCTTGTTACTATTTTTCGGCTTTGAATTGTTTTTTTTAGACTTTGTAGCTGACAGGGGTCTTGAATATGCAGATATTGGTAAAATATTTACCATAGTCGTTTTTGTAATGTCAGTACTGTTTCTGTTTATAATTGAGAGAGGTGGTGGCTTATTCAGTGGTTGTAAATTTGTGTCAACTAGGACAATTGTTGGGGGTACTGTAGGAAATAGCAGAGGTCGTTGAGGAAAAATGTACGGTGTCGCCGGAAGCATTAATAATGTATTTTCTGGACCTGAAAATAAATAATACCAACAAAACCATAGATCATAAAATTGTTTTGAAATTGATCTTTTCAAACATTGAAAAATGTTGATAAATATATACAAAACCTATTATGTATCTTTTAAGAAAATACTTACCTTTTTTTTTGGATAGAGGTAAAAGCTTTGGTAGCTTTGGTGGAGCTTTATCTTTTGTTGGAGTAATTATTACAGGCTTTTCAGTCTTAGATTCAACCATATTTTCATCTGAAGGTTTAGGTGATTCATTTGTTATTTGCTTTGACTTTTGGGGCTTTAATATTTTCATGTATTTGGTGTCTGTAAAAAGGCATTTTTGTGTTTTAGCATAATAATATAACTAATTAGAAATGGAATAAATAAAAAATATATAATAAGTTACATAACAGACCTTTTAGGTCTGTTAGTAATAGTATTAAAAGGACTTAGAAGTATTAAAAGTATTTAGTACATTTTAAAAGCAAAAAAAAATACTTACTTTGAACTTTTTTATTTATGAAAGACACTTGAATACTAACATCTTTTTTATCTGGTTTCATAATAGCTTCTAGTTTAACTTCCAAAGCAAGTATCTCAGCTTCTGTAATTGATAAATTATAAAAATTTACATATAATAAATTTAATTCCAATTTGGGTGTCAGAAGTACTAAATTTTAACTTATTGGTAAGTTGGCAGTGACATAATAATTATAAGTAACCCTATGAAGATGTTTTGTTGAAACTTTACGATAAAGCTTGAGAGAGTCATCTATTAAATTTTTGTTCATTTGACATTCAGTTGCTTACAACAACGACAAGAAAAGTTGCTTATGTTAACAGTTTCTTCAGTGACTGACGTAACAGGGTACACATAACTTAAAAACATATTTAATTAATAAAAATAAAACTTACTAAGTTGAGTTTTTTCCTGGGCATAATTGGTTAAACAAATGATAGCTTTCTGAATAATTTCGATTTTTGGATATTGAGTGTTATCATCTTCAGCACCTCCCAAATTACTGTTAGCATTGCTTATAGCTTTTACAACCTCACCCAATTTTGAGATAGCATAGTTAAACTTGTTACGTCTCTGACGCTCCCATTCCCTGCATTTACTGAAAAATCAACATTAAAACCTAAATAAATAGGGTTGAGTAAGGGTATAGTGTTAATAAGGATTGGGTTTAGTATCCTTCAACATGAATTAAAGAGAGATAGAACACTCCATTTTTCATTCAATTCATTTATTTTTGATGTTATATTGGATAAAAACTATGACCTGCAACACAAATTTAGTGGTAGTGTAAGGGGGCTTCTCTTTGTTCCTTCATAACATACTCTTTCCCATAAATAGTTGCTGCAGGATAATTAAAAAAAGATGGGATTTCCATGCAATAAAGTTGGCCCTAAACATCATGTCAATTGTGTTGTTCGACACAAATATGACATAGGTAAAAGTGACGACAGAATTAGTTCACCCTAACTCTCTGACTCCAACTTTATGTGAACCCAAAGGCTTTGTGGTGTGGTGTGAGATTTGTTACTCAAGGGAAAAAGGGCTGCCATTCCAGCAGTGCGAAAGCTTTCATTTGTGGAATTATTGTAAAATTTTGTTTGTGATGATTAGTGTTGCGTACTTAAGTATAGGTACTGATTTATTACTGTTTTCTTGGCGGTTACAGTTTCCCCTCTCGCACGTTTATTGCGTGATGATCGAAAATATATACTGCTACAAACCGATAATGAATAGATAAGCCCGATTGTTTACATGGTATATTCCATTTAATAATACTTACCTTGGGGTACGTTGCTTATTAGAAGTTTGATGCATTTCGATAAGTTTTCATTTAACTTCATAGGGCTAAATATTCTATAACAATATATCAAGTGCATTCATCATAGTTTTTATGCGAATTTAGCAAAATAATGTACGTACGTTCCTGATTACTAGAATAGATCGAAAAATAAAGTCTTTGATCTGTCATCTGTCGTCAATTGATTAGACATTGACGTAACGATGTTTAACAATATGGACAAAAATTATAGGTAATAAAAGGTATGTAGTCTTGACCGGTCTTGATTACCTTTGTAAGTTTGTACTTATTATAGTCTACATTTTATCCTAAGGTACCATCGTCCGTCAGTGTCATGGTGTCATTGTCATAATTGAAAATTCAGTCATGTTTATCTGTATTCTGTAATTCTGTCTGTTGTTTCTGCTACGTTAGTATCTCTTGTTAGTCTGTGTTTTTGCTGTAGTTGTGTGTATCTGTATAGATTGGGCATTTCCCCGACTGAAATTGAGTCATTTAAAAGTTTAGTTTTTTGTTGATAATTTTAGTGTTTGTGTTTCTTGTTCGTTCTTTTGATTGAAGTTATGCTATTACAATTTTAAATATTAGCCTGCTTAGGAAGTGACTAGATCCTTGTAGCTATAAATTTTTAACAAAAGAAGTCCTATTGAAGGTAGGTACGTAGGTATAATAAATAATATTGTAGGTATAATACTTGTAAATTGTAAATCAACCCTTACTTTGTAGCTGTGACTGTGCTCATCAAGTTTTCTTGTTTAAAGATAACCAAAATGTCTCTGTACCCTTCGTTGGAGGATATGAAGGTAGACACTATGGTGCGAGCTCAATTGGCTCAGCAGCAGGCTCCACCCGCCTACAATCATCAACAAGCCCTACCCGGCTATCGCCAGCCTTCACTCCCTGCCCCGCCTGCGTCCTCCAGGGCGCACACCATGTATCCTGCTCTAGGGGATTATATGGGACTTGAGCTTTCACATGATGTCATCGCTTTGAACATGCCTGAGTATCAGGTCCAAGCAGTAAGTGGTTATTATTTTCTCTCAATTGTAAGTTTTAATGACTCAAGAAAGCAAAACTAATTTACTTCACACTTTGTAACTAGAATTACTGATCAATCAATTTAATATGTAATGCTTCTAGGTGCAGCCAACTGGTACTGTTAGTAATTTGGTAGCTCCATTGTCAGCACAATCTACTACTTTGGCTAAAGCAACGGTGACCCAAGCTATAAGACAAGTGGTGCTCTGTAAGGACAGGGATGGCAAATGCGGTTTAAGACTCCATTCAGTAAACAATGGAGTGTTTGTATGCTATGTTGCTGCTGGTAGCCCTGCAGCTCTTGCTGGGCTTAGATTTGGAGACCAGATCTTGGAGATAAACAATGTAGCTCTAGCCGGCATGACCATGGAGCAGTGCCATACTTTGTTGAAGAAAGCATCTGTTAATGGCATTGTGATGGCTGTTAGAGATAGGTAATTTAAATCTAAATGTTTATCTTAAGTGGTTAATTGATAATTTTCTATTTTTATCAATACAAACTCTGTTTACTGGATACAGGCCATTACAAGGTCCTTCTCCTTACCCCTCATCAGTTATGCCAGTACTTGTCAAAATGTAGGCTACATAGTCACTCACATAATATTTAATGACAATAATATATAGTGTTTGTATATAAATGCATTGGTCTTAATTATTATTGCAACATTATCTTAAATGTTACTCAATATTTTCTTTACTCTCATTAGATTTCATTGTATAAATGAAACAAATATATTAATTACAAATTGTGAATTATTGTAAGTAGTTTTAAAAAAATCCTATATTATTACTGTAGATCAAAAACAGTAATAACTATAAATACCATGTATTTTTTTGTTTGTTTATTTCCCTTTGTTTAACATTTAGGGACATATGTAATTATGAATCATACTATAGTTTATCATTTTGGTGTTGTGAACAAGTCTAGATTTCTAGAACTCGTTAGTTTCATCTGGATGTAACTTAAATTTATTTATTCATACCCATTTCTCATTAATATGGTCTACCAGCATTGGATGTCAATAACACAGTAACATGATTTTGTTATTTTATTTTCCAGACCCTTTGAGAGGACTGTTACACTTCATAAAGATTCACTGGGACATGTTGGATTCCAGTTCAAAGATGGTAATATTGTGGGTCTGGTAAAGGACTCATCTGCTGCTCGCAATGGATTGCTTACTGATCATCAGTTATTGGAAGTTAATACTATAAACGTAGTGGGCATGAAAGATAAGGAAATATCAAAGGTTATTGATGAAAGCCCTTCTGTTGTCAACATAACCATAATTCCACACTACATATACAAACACATGATAAGCAAGTGAGTATTTAATAATACATTTACATTATGTGTATTGCATGTTTGCTGTTAGCTGATAAAACGTGTGACTAGTCTTAATTATTTCATTGTTTATTTGGTATGACACTTATTGCCTTTTAGCTGCCTCAATTTTAGTTAAAAATTCAATATTCATAGTCATATTTCGAATAATTTATGTGTTTAAACTTTAATTTATAACTCAAAAGTGTTAATAACCTAACTGACTGTAAATCTAAAATATAGTAGATATTATTATTGCAAGAGGACAAACACTAGGTATTATTGATACTTACTTTACTAAGCAATCCTATGAATCACAATTGTGTTACTCATACATATTCAAATTATGTATTAAATAAAAACATTTTATTTGCAGGATGTCAACTTCTTTGTTTAAGGAGTTGGATCGCACCCCTGCTGTCTAAGATATATTATGGAGCTGTTTTATTGCTTGGAAAAAGATATGAAAATCGTAATTTGATGCAATACTATGTTAGACATAATTTTTTATATTCAATTTTTACGTCATAAAGCTATTGTCCAATTTATTAATTAAATTTAGATAAGTCAATTTTTTAGTATAGCGTAGTCAGTAAGGCTGTGAAGTTTAGGAAGATTTTGTTCTTCAGTTGATAGTTTAACATGAAGAGTGGTGTTGTGTGTTGTCATACTTTTAAATATTGATCTATTTTATAATATTCTGCAAAAAAATTTAGTGTTGTATTTCAATTTCGAGATAAGTATTTTTAATTTATTGATTCATTCAAAATCTTTATCAATTTCTAAAATATTCTTAGGGCTCTCACACATAATAATATGGCTACAGGTGGAGGCCACAAAATAGGTTATGGGTTAAATTAAGCTGTTAGACGTGTGGTACAAACATGTGGTAGATGCCAGTCGCATCTATGGTTGTTTGGTAGCAGTCTAAACGTGGCAACAAAATGTGGGCACAAGAAGCAGTTTGGTGGCTTTGTGTGGCCCTGGCCACCTGTGGTCAAATGTAGCGAAATGTGAAAAAACCCAAGTTCTTTGTTTTTTTTTTAAATATGTATTTGGAGGATCTATGTTGAACAATATTGAATTATAAATCTTATTTTTTTATTTGAGAGATGACATTCCCAGTGCTGTTTTGAGATTTTGGTTGGTATTGATAGATTCATTTAATTATTATTAATAATTTTTTTAAAATATGGTACTCTAAGTGTTACAATTTTTATATAATCATTTACGTATATTATATAATATATGGAGTTATATAAGTTTTTTGTATGTACAATTTTTATAGGAAGTAGGACGTGGACATAAAATTCAAATAAACTAAGATGGTTTACAAAATATCCGTAAGGATACCCATGCTATTTGCTTATATGAGGAAATAAATAAAATTTATTCAATTAAGTTGTATCAATTTGGTAAATTATTATAGTATGTTTGTATAATTTGTCAATATTTTCCTTTATTTATTACATAAAGTGAAATTTTTGCAATGAAAATAAAGTTTTATACGATATATTGTGTGTTTCAATAAAAATTATAAAGTAGCCATAGCAAAGCTATTTTTTCGGCGCAGTCTCAGATGAAAGGTTATAAACATTATAATAATGTATAGGCCCTCCAAGAAACGCAATATTTGACCTACAGACATGATATTGACTATGATATGCCGTGGCCAGCACAGAAACATTTTACAGTAAACATCTAGGAAAATATTGTAATAATTTTCATTTAACTGTAGGCCACTTCACTGTATTGACAATAATATCAAGTTTCAGATCCATTACATACAATAATGACAACATTGTTAGTGACCCTAAATTTGAATAGATGTAACATTATTTAGGTATAATATGTATAATATTAAAACGAAACTATAGCCCGCTTAGGTATAATTTATTAAAAATATTGTACATAGATTTGTAGTACTTAGGTACATTACATAATTAGCATACATACACTCTTATTACATTAATGTTTTTTCTTTATTATTTAAGTGGCTACTTGACTTAGCAAAATATTTAGGTACCAACTTTGTAAGTATGTCCTATTTCCAATTTTATTTTGTAATATTGTTAATTTGTACTAGAGAAAATGATGTCCAACGGATTTTCAAAAGTCCAATTTGGTTTCAGAACGATTTCTGGACAAGACCATGACTTTGGTATGAAAAAGCTATCATTTTCCGATGGTGGGCAATTTTTGCGTGCAAAATATTCCATGGCGTAAAGGCTCCATAAAAGTCCTGAAAAAAGAATATTTATTAGTGTATTGGTCCTTTTGACCAATACAGTGTGCTACAAAAAAATCTCGACAAAATGGAAATCTCTTCATTTTTAAATTTAGTTAAAAGTAACCTTTTCTATCAAATGTTTTATTGTTGTGAGATGCACACAATGCAACTGAGTATAATAAATAACTACGCATATTCGTATATACTTATAACAATGCTTTCCATAATTAAAATCAAATAAATGGTGTAGGTACCTACCTACTTAGCTTTATATTTATTTTTACTACATAACATTGATTTCATAATTACAAATGTGGCTTTGTGTACCTATATCCAAAATTCGGGAAAAATTGAATATTTTTCTTTCTATTAATATAGGTAGTAAATTATCTATTCTGCTAAATAGGGATTTCCATTTTAACGAGAATTATGTTAACAACGTACCATTTCCGACAAAGAAAGCCAGCCACATGAATAAATTGAAAGCATTTGGGAAGCGAAGACCACTGTTGGCGGTGAGGGGTAGCAACAGGAACCCTAAAACTCCAAATTCTGTTAAGAGCACTGGGTAAAAGAACCCAAATGATAGCGACAGTATCACCTCATGGGCAGCTGCTGATACCTAGAACAAATAGAAGACTTAAGGAATTTGATGTACCTACTAGGGACTAAACTAGATAACGTACCTATTAACTTCATGAAAGTTTGAAATATGGTGGATCAAAAAGTAAGTAGGTACGTATTACTGACAATCATAGACTGATCTTGGTTTAAATTGCGGCAACTGCCTTAGGTATTTAATTTCTTTGATAGGCGTTAGGTATTAAAAATGTTTACAAGCGGTAACCACTACGTACAGGCCACCTAATAATTCCAAAGGAGGGAACTAAATAATAAGTTATTAGCTACGAAGAATTGAGACAACAGTCATTGTCAAATTACTCAAGTCCTACACAGTAGGCCCTAAACTGGCTATTGACCTCGTTAAAATCAAATTAGCTCCGCTCAGGTGGAATCTTATTTAATTATCTAAGCACTAATTGTTGTATCTATCTATAATAGGTATTATGGGTAATCTTACAAAGCCTCTTGAATACTTTTTACTTTTACCTCTTAAAGTATAATATTGTTTGGTAATTACAGAAAAAGTTATCAATTTTTACATACAAGTTACCTAGTTTCTTTTTGCAATTTCGTGTTTTCCGTTAAAACAGGCGTCTGTGGCGTCCGAAACTTTTAAATACTTAAGTTATTGGGTGTAGAGAGTGTAAAGTGTTGCTTTATAGGAATACCAAAAATTCGTTTTGATGTCTTAATGTTTTTGTTTCAATGATCTGGCACAGATTGCGGTGAATGTGCCCGTCTAGACGCCATAATAAGCAACGATGAATGAAAAGCAAATGTTAAATAAATACAAATCGTAGGTATTGCTGGAACGAATTCTTATGTCGAAATCATTATGAATCATGTTGCTTTTTGTTTGACTGACTAATGGTGTGTGAATTAGAATGTATTTTTATCTCGTTCTCAGCAATAGGTAGGTATTACCGTATGTCTACCTATAGTGTAGCAAAGGCATGTAAAAGGCATATAATAAATGGATTAGGTAATAGCTAACTTTAACAATACTTACAAAGAACACCAACAAAGTAGTAAGACCACGACCAGCGTAGGGCGAAATCGGTTTGTATATGTGATTGCGTAACCAAGAATGCACTACTCTGTTCCAAGCGCGGTAATATTTTGAGAATTGAGATGTTGTCCACCAATCCTAAAAACAAATATCAATATTTATCTGTGTTTTATTGCTCAGTAACAATGGGGCCTTTCAACTGGACCTCGGCCGCTCAAGTACTCTACTATGACTAAGGAACTAGAGATTGTGTTGTGTTTGCTTGGGAGAATTCAAGATGCGTTAATTAGGGGTGTTTTTATTTTTAATTTATACACAACATTTGGTTGTGTTTAACAGGAAATATTCTGGCAACTTTAATAACAATATACCATCAATAATTAGGGACAAGGCTCTAAGCTTTTCAACTTCGAGACGATAGATTTTAATTTGACAATGGGACTTTATTATGTAGTTTAAGCGGGACCGATAAAAATATGCCTTTTTGTTAACTTAAACTAAATAGGTAAATACTTAAAAGACCGCAGAATAAAAAACTTGACCAAATGACTTGTCTAAAGAAAATTATAATGTAGGTACCTACATACTTCCGTGAATTGAATTATTAGAATACATCACATTTCTTATTTTGACTACTTATCTCTTAAGCCTAATACAAGGTCGACTAACACATTAAGGGATTTAGGTAGGTAATTAGGTAATTAATCCATCGGGTTGATTTAGTGTGGAAATGGAGATGAGCTCTGTTTGTTTGTGTTAATGTAACATTTACCTTAGTACCTTGTATCTATTAAGTATTATATCTACTTACTTAAAGGTGAAATAAAATATTCACAGAATTTAATAGTAAAACTTACTTTTAAACTTATGTTTAAAACAAGTACCTACCTAATGAATATCTGTATAATGTCTGTTTAACTGAGGTACAATAAATATTGCTTTTTAATGCTGCATTTTGACGCGCACAATGCACTTTGTGTAAGTAGGTGCCTAGTTTTGTCTGTAATTAACTTAAGCATGGTAGCTTATGTTTAAACTTATCATACTTAACAGATTTGGAAGATCATACAAAAGTAAATAATAATAATTCATATATTTGCGCTAACAATAAAAGTATCAGTTAAGTTTTCCCTGTTATCACCCATTGAAATTTAGATGCATTAATTAGACTTCAAAAGCGAACCGATTAATGCGTTTAAATGATACAGAGGAACTAAGAATAGGTAGTACCTCATAAAATAGTCTATCTGCAAATTTGAGCATTTCAGCGAACGCGTTGTGCCAGGCGTGCAAAAGACAGTAGAACCCGCACAAAAACGAAATAACTCCCGGCAGCACGCACGCAAACATGCCTCGGACCACACTTCCAGCCTCGACCTGAAAATATACGAATTTTGTATTCCGTAAGTATCGCGACGTTAAAGATGAAATTCAATTTTACATAAATCCCTATGTGTCAGATACATCAAACCTTTGAAGTGTTTGAATTAAAATAAGGAAATTGATTTTTTACGAAATAGGTGTACCTACGCATTTTCTTGGCCCACATACAAGTAAAATCTGTAAATCGGAAAATGTTAGTTTTCAAGATTTTACTTCCGAATATGACGTGGATTATTTTAATAGGTATACATAATATGTAGGTACAATGTCTAGGTATACAGAGTAGATGCACAATATGCACATACGATGTAAAATAAAGGTAGGTGTGCTTAGGAAATCGTTGAAAACGTATAAATTAGTTGAGAGTAAGTAAGTACCTACCTACTACCAATAAGTTTACGTTATTTAAATCAGTTAAAGAAATAGTTGCTAATGGATAGATCGTATTATCTTACTATTTTTAAGAATAAGCATAACATTACTCACCTGGGGTTCCTTGCCATAATCAGACCACAGCGGCAGTATGAACCGCTCCCATAGAAAACTATTATATAATATAATGGCGCCCACTTCTAAAAAGTGGAATAATACAACTGTCCATCTAATATTTTTCGTTCTGAAAATATACAGAAAATTACAAATATTGAACTTATTCAAATTGTGTAGGTATCGTATCACTTCGTAGTCAAATTTGAGGTTTTTTTTTTTAATTTCATAGATCACATTACACATTGCTTTATTGAGATTACTAAAATTTTAATTATGGCCACTTATGCACCTTAGCAATTTGTGCCCGCAAAGCATACAAGTTCCAGAACGACGAAATACTCTGAATAATGTTATCTTCGTAGATACGTGGTACCTACTCTTGTATATTCCATGCTGCGTTTCGACAGTCTGTCGTGGCATAAGGTATTTGCCAGAATGTGTCCAAGAATTACCTTTAGTATAAGAGCATGCTTGACAGTTTACTTTTAATAGCAAACGTTGGATTTTTATACTGTGCAAATCTGTTACTTTAAATATGCTCTTATTTCAGACAACCTAGCATATTACTAGTTAATAAGAAATTTCTAAATGAAACACGACAGAAATCTATTCTATACGTACCTACGATTACCTGAACAACTAGAGACCATGAATAAATTTTAATAAAATGATTATTATCGAAGCTTTTTACCATTATATTGTTAGTTAGGTAGGTTTCGTGAGATGCTATAATTTGTGTAAGTAGATACTTGGCTTATCTATCATTCTATTTGTTTTGTTGCGAATATCTTAAATAGGGTATACGAATGGCTCTGTAGAAAATACTTGGGTTAGGGATGATAAGATTGAAATACGGAAACGTATTTTCCCTTCCGCGAAATAGCCTGTGTATTTACGTGCCGTAATTCAATGGGGAATTATTGACTTGGCGGCGAATAAATGTCCCTGCAACATAATCCCATCACATATTACGGTCTTAGATCCGAATTAGTCGCGAATATCTAAAATACTTTACATTCACTAAATAAACAGACGTGTGACGGTCGAGTGAAAGATGCTCTTGCCTTATTCGTATTTTCTGCTAATGACATCTTTTCAATATAAGATTTAAAACAACATTTAAGAATACCTGGGATATTGGTCTTTGTAGACAAGCGTAGGTGCAAAGAGAAAGTACAGATAGTGATTGAAGGACGGTAGAGGCACACGGCCGTCGTAGCACCTCGGCCCACATGCTACGGCCGCTGCGTGCACCTTCATTGTGAAGCGAAACTGAAAAAGTTTACTTGGTGTTGAAACAATAGATATTGTAAAATGGATATAAGTGACATATACTTACAATTTTATAATAACCACTCAAAGATTAATAATCATCCGGATAAATTTTTGTATGCTGAAAGTTTATCCTGATGCTGTAAGTCAGTTTTATATGATTTTCCAATACTATATTTTTTATTAACAGCATTGTTTTTTAAAACGAAGATCTAAGAATCGGATACTTATTTCATTATCTAAATATTTTAATGTTGCTTGTTCGTTCGTATATAGAATGCGATTATATTACTTTCAGCTCTGTTGCACAAACAAATGAAGAAAACTAGAGCTGAAAGCTTTCTTATGTAAAAACCTACAAGCGGCATGAAATGTTTGTTATTGACATGTAGCCTTATTAATGGGGTCAGCTGCCTTTGATATTTAGTAGAATTGGCGCTTAATTCAGTCATAATGTACCTACACAAAGTAATTATAAATATCTTTCTATTCATATTATTGAAATGAAACAATAAATTTTTAATGTGTCATATACATTAGGAAGAGTAGAGATTCAACTTTCTAAGACGGCTTTCAACTCATGTAGTAAGGTTTTGGAACCTTCGTAGCCACGAGTCACTGTCGTAATAATGCTAACGAGTTACCGAAGCCCGACTACTTATTTACTTATAGTATCTGCATACTATAAGTAAATAAGTATTAACGATTGTACTTACTATAGTAGGTACTATCGTTCATCGTTCACAATTTTTGCCAGGTAGGTCTTGCATTTAAGTATACTCGTTATATTTTTTAATGATCGATATAGCAGGTACATTGTTAGATATCAGGTGGCTACGGAACTTGTAGGTAATGGGCTTTGGTAGCAGCCGGCTAGGATGCCGTTATTTACTGGCGAGCCACCGGCTGACAAGGGTCCAGCTGATTTATGTAACATTTCATTTTCGACGTTGTTTTGCCTCCCTCGCACATATTCCAAATCATTTTTGCAACTTTCAATCTAAAGCAAACATCAGTCACCGGTCTCTTTGAGAGCTATGTGATTTACGGCATATTCGGTATTGATCATTTCTTTTTTGGTCACTCAATCTAAATTTCAATAGCATTATCAATATTTTATATAATTTGCATGTATTTCATGCTGTCATTTAAAAAAACGATTCCTAGACTTAAACAGACATTGAATTATTTACTTCCATGACTTAAATGTCCAGAAATATAACGAGAATTTTATACAATTAATTGAGTTAACGATAAATTAGTTTATCTGATTATTGCCGTACTTATTAGTATTTAATTATTACTGGCTATATAAAGCTGGGTAATAATTCTAGAATCAGAAGAATTAACCCTGACCTTACTCCGGATGTACTAAGGCGTGCGTTACTTATTATTATAATCTATACTATAATAAAACTATAGAAATATTTTTTCTGTACATTAAATATTTTTTCGAAATTTTTACTGGGGGG
>DWQK01001460.1:0-15602 GCA_018231225.1 Noctuana stator
CCTCAAAACCTTGGTCTTATTCTAGTGCACGTAAAAATAAAATGAAATATTACGAAATAAACTAATTATTTTATAAAAAATTAAATCGTCTTCAAAAAGACATTCTTATTGATTTCTCATGGTCCAGCGGTTCGAAATTCTTAGAATGATTTAAACATGAAGTCCGCCTTAGGTTTAAGGGTTATATTTAAGAAAATTAAATATGGTTAGTATGATAACATAAAGTCACTCAAACCCCATTTCATTACCGAATTCTCTGTTCTCAGAATAACCATATAGAGTAGAGGATAAATGGATTTAAGCTCAACAATTCAAAAGCTTCGACCCGCATGATTTTCGTCTAACTTTTGTTTGTGTTCCATTCAAACATTTACGACGTAGACATGACGAACTAACCACAATAAACAAAAAGGACAATAAGAAACCAATACCATGATTAATTAGGTTTCATGAACTATGTGTATATTTGTGTTAAAAGTTCTGATAAAATTAAAGGTCTAATTAAAATACACACTTTTTTGTATTCTTTCAAGGTATCAAGACAAATTCTAGGTACTGCTCTCTCTGCTCCCAAACTAATATACGATATCTCATAGGTGGTGATTGTATGTTTGTCCTCTCATTGCTCCTAAATTTTTTAATCGGATTTTGACAATTCTCCTAGGTGCATCGGCTTACATTACTTCAATTTAGAGAACAGTGCAAGTTTCATCGAAATCGGTGTAGTACTTTTCAAAACTTCGGGTGTAGTGTCAAAAGTAAAACATATAAAAGTCTTGGCAAACTTAAAAGTACCCGCTTTATTAATTACTAGATATTTTATTAATGCTTATATTGCTAACATATATTCATTTTTACTGTATTCAATGTATGATCACTTCTTTTATTATTTCATGGTTCGTAAAAGTTCACGAAAACTTCATCAGTTGAGAAAGGGCCTTCTCGCGACATGCCCGTTGGTTTTACTATTCACCATTTATCCCGCCCTTTTCTCGTAGCAGGGGACTTCGGGCGTCGTAGAGAGATGGGCACTTGTCATAAAATTGTGACAAGTAGCTGGCGGACTTGAGTGAAAGCACGAAATGCGCCCAACTAAACGTAGGTTTTTTACTAAGTTTAATTAAATTATAGACACATTGTCGCATACATAATACAAAATTATGTTTAGGTACTTCATTCTTCCATTGACGTAGATATCAGAGATAGGCTGTACAAGCAAATTGACAAAACTAAACTAAGAACAGGCTTTTAGTTTCAATGTCAATGTTTCATCGTTAAATACAACGCGTAAGGCTCGCATGGAGAATGTTGCTTGAAAGAACCTTGTATTGTTCTTTAATAAGCTGCTCAAAAACAACACTTACTGTTTATGCGTTTTAAAGAGCAGTTTATAAATCTTTTAAGTCTAAAAAAAGCTTTATAAATCCAATTGAAGACAGAATCGTTTAAAGTATTTTAAATGTTGTTCCCCAATACGTAACTTTACTCGTACATGTATCCAATACGTAAAGTTACTGATACACATATGAACCTATTATAATAGAGTAAGGTTTCTTACTCAAATTGAAGTATGACTTAATAATATTAGGTACTTATCAACTATAGATTTGTTAATACACTATGGAGCAAAACAGAATAAGAATTTTAAGAGCGCTTACATTCGTAAGGTTCTCTACAACCCGCCCCTTTCGTGTAGAGGGCGACTGACCGACAACGAAAAGAGATCCTTTTGTTAATAGCCTCTACGCGTGAGTGTTCGGCACAACGAGCTGGCTGACTGCCGCGATCTATTAATTCATAATTCAGTCGACATTTGTCGATTCTCGGATATATTACAAACATTTAAACCATTTATATGAAATATAAATCCACCAACCCGTACTTTGCCATCGTGGTGGACTATGGCTTAAAACATTGAAGTTCGACCCGTGCCCAGCAGTAAGGCAGTGATGTGTTGATGACACTTGATGATGATAATGATGCCTGGAATAAATCGATTATAAGCGATAAATCCGCCCATTGTTTGTATTTTGTATGTTCCTGTAGCTACTAAGTACTATGCGTGGCTTACAAAGAATAAAGAAAGAAATCTTGTATTTTTATGATTATAGTCAACAGGAAGCGTAATGATGAAATTTCGGTGGTAATGGTTCCGTCTTAAGAGGATATTGTTATTCAGTTTTATTTAAAAAAACGCAGGTTATTCTCTAATGTAATATGATCAGATTAAGATTACTGTTAAACGTTGTCTTAAAGTCCTTACTTAAAATGGAAAGAAAACGTTTTTCTCTGTGTATATTCACGATTATGCTGAAGATAAATCTCTCGATACTACGATAACGACTCTACTTTGTAATCTTAGTAGAGCTCCGATTGGAATGTCGAGATTGTTGAGAAGCTCTCTAAACTTTTCCAATATTCCCTACAAAAGCTGATCTATCATCTCCTCTTATACCCTACAAGGCTTTTACAGCAAAATTTATTTACTATTGATAGTGTCGGATGTTTGTACAGAGACAGTGTACAATGTCTATATTATGTAGCTTTTACTTTATGTGGATTGTTAGCACAACTGATTTCAGTGGCAGTATAGAATTTCAGTAAATGTTAAGCAAATATTGAACAAAACAAACTATATCCGTAATGAGTTAATATAATATATCACGAACATAAATAAATATTTACGAAGATGTTCCATTACGATAAACATATTTAATGTCACAAATATTTGTATACGTAGAAGTTTTCTCAATATGTAAAGCTTAAAGTGTACAGTACCTACAGTAGCCCAATTTTGTATTAAAACTGAACTTTTTTGATGAAATTTTTTGATATATTTAATTTAACTTTTCAACGACGTATAGTTGGCCAAATAAGCACCACAAAAGTTGAAAGGAGTTTACAACAAATTTTAATTTGCGCAGCTCTGATATTTTATGTAAAAAATGTTCTTAGTATCTACTCGAAGATATCCTTTGATCTTTCTCGACAACAGAAAACGCTTAATGACAAGTATGCAGGTAGGTATAAAAATGTTTCTTTACGTATAAAATTGACCATAAATACAAAATAGGGCGGGAGGGAGGTAGGGGATTTTAGCTGCAGAAACGTAACTGCGAAGAAAATTCAGGTCTCAAATTGAGGGAGCACCAAATTACACTAGTACTGGCTCGGTGGAGCGAACGCCGTCTGCATTTTTACCTTACACTGTGATGCACCGCCAATACTAATCCGACTTCACACAACTACCTCGTAAAATCAGCGTTATGGTAGCAAAATGATGCCCTTTCAACTAACATGAAACTTGTCTAATAGGAAAAAGTGTGTGTGTTTGTGCGTATAGAAACATGCGTATTATTTTTTAAATTAGAGATTTTAGTGTATGGCAAATTCAAATACAATTAAAATGTAATCACATTGAACTTAACCGCTGTAGTTACACTCGTTTGAATTATGAAAATCGTACTGAAGCTTTACCTAAGATTGTGATCAATTGCATGAACAGCCCTGAACACAGTCGTAAAACGTAGAATACTTTTTAAACCTTACACAAGTAATTCATGCTTAATGGCTCAATCCTTATGAATCGACATTTCTGTATACCTCACGTTCAATATACTCCTCGGTTGAGCGCGGTTGAATGCGATGCGCTCGGCACAAAAGGCGCATTTTCTTCAATGCACGCTCACAGAGCTTACACCTTGTGCCTCAGCCACAAATCCGACGACTTAGAACCATGAATGGAAGTTTACACAAAAGATGAACCCGACCTCACTACAGTTTAAATTTTTGGCGTACTTGTGCTTAAAACTGTGGGTACTTGTATTATGAGAAAAACTATTACAAAGACGAGAAACCCGAGTAACCCAAATTTATATCTAAGAATATAATAGAAACTAAATATTATTAAGAGCTAGAAAAAAAAAAACGAATATTGATTTTCCTATACATTTTACATTTAATGACTATTTTATTTTATCTCGAGAAAGGATTGACTATTTTTCTGATGGATTTCCTATACACTGTTACGCCTGGCACTATAAAATTTATGTCGTTTATAAACCGTTGCTCTACGCGACCTCCCGGTTACGGAAACACTAGTGTTAGCGATTGCGCCTATACGTACTTCCGCTCGTGCTGTCCCGAACAAATAGACCAGTTCTAGTGCAACCTGTGAATGGGCGTTTCATTGCCTGCGCTTACATAGAATCGTTTATAAATTCAAATGAACGTCCCAGATACAATGTGAGTGCAACGAGACCGCCGTAGCGCGCTTCGCTGCCCTACCCCTACAACGAACGCGTTCTAAATACGTATTTAACAATCGAACACAATCACAACCGAAGCGCCATTCAATGCTACCACCAAACTGCACAGCGACATTTATCGGAAAATTGTAATATCAGTAAATTGTACTTACGGCGTACTGGCATCGGATTGGCCCTACTTTATCGTAGGCTTCTGTGTTTTAAATTAATCGGCCACTGTAATGAAATGGCCAGCCAATGAGAATTTATGTAATTTTAAAGTAGGTAAGGTACCTACGTTTAAATTCTGTGCTAATATAATGTGTACGTTTCCTTCCTTTAGTTAACAACAAACATAAGCAAATGATACAAACAAAACTCAAAGTGCTTATCGTGCAATGAACGTCACAATACAATGAACGTATGAATTCTTATAAATCATTTCCCAAATCGTAGGTTTAACAATTTGGCTTGTACGTATTACGTACTGAATTTATCTTGTAAACCATTTTCCTTGCACGAGCATTCGACACCGTCCGATATAGAGACGTTTCGTCTCGCACCTGCCGACTCACACGTTAACTATGTACCTACGTACTCGTAATCTACGTATAAGTTCCTGCCCTCCAGCCTCCGCTCAACATTCTTTTTCTACATTGCTGCTATTTTTCAACTCTATTTTCATATCGAGCGAGTGACAACAAGATCAACATGGCTCAGAGCTTAATAATAAGTTCCTTTTTGCTGTATAAAAGTAATCGACTTCATATTTCCGAGATACTTATCTATCAGTCCCGACCGGAGGTCTATTACAAAGTAAAACTGTTATGGATATTTCACTTGAATTGTTTAATATATTTCATTCCTTTCTGTGTAAGGTTATAGAGGGGCACAGTATGCATACCACGGAGTAGGTACTTACTAAGAACCTAATATTGTCTACTCAGTGGATCCTATAAAATTCTTATCAAATACCTATGATATTAATCATGCCATATTCTTGAATTTTGTATTTTCTCTAATGATTATTTCAAAATATGTTTTTAAATATACTGTTCACGAAGCTATACGCCTATAACGTTGTTAAAGTGGCATAAAGCTCTTATTGAAATATCATTTCGTTCTATTATCCTCGCACCGGTTGCGAATAGCTTTGGACAACGGCCAAAGGATTATACCAAAAACCTTTTCTAGTTAAACTATGAATTACGAGTGTGTAGGGACCAAAAAGAACCGATATAATTTTAGCTAGTTTAATAAATCACACCTATCCTAGCAGATTCCGTGTCGTAAGTGCCATGGACACACAAATACAAATACACTAATACACAGACGGGGAACACAGGAAATCTTAATGAATCATCTTCTACCTCGCGGGGAATCAAACCTAGGATCTTCCGAATGGTGGACCGGCATTGTAAAAATGTACTATTGCCTATATAGTTTAGCTAGCTATTTATTTTGCTTTCAAAATAAAAAAAAAATCAAAAAAAAATGTGTTACTATACTGTTTATATCACCATATAAGCGAAGATTTCTATGATATTTGTCATCGGAAGTTATATTTGCGAGGTAAAAGGTGCGGCGGTTGACCTGCCCCGCCGTCGACATGATAATGATAAATGATGCCTGTTTGCTACCATCAAAAATATTTATTCGAGTCCACCCTCCGCCCCAACCGGAATACAAAACAAAATTGGATTTGCATTGTCCGACCCGTAATAGAAACATGGTAACCTAAACGTATATTCCCCATTTTTTATTTTGATGGCGAAGAGCCGAAAAAATGTTTTCATTCTTTGGATGTAGGGATGTTATTGATATCCAGTGGGTACCTACTCTACTTGCTTACACTCGCCACACCTCTTTTTAATCTGTGATTTACAGAAAAAATAAAATAACCAAAAAACTTTAAAAAAAAAGTATTTATTCCAAATTACAGATAGACGTTTAAAATTTTTAATTTATTTCTATCTCGGAGCAGTTGGAAAATTTTGTTTTACGAGTATATAGCGAAAGGGAAAGGAATTTCCTATCTTGTATTTTACAGTTCCAACCTCTAGGTCGTTATGGTCTAATGGTTCGGTGCTTTTTGCTTAATTGAAACCTCTTTTACTCTTCTATTTATTCTAGTCCTTACGTCATTTAATCTGTTCAGCTCATATATACCTTAATAAAGACACCATTTTTATCGGATATCCACTATAATGGACCGGGGACACGGCCTGGCCCAAAGGCTCTACATTATTATTGGATATCGTTTACAAGGGTCCCATATTTGTCAGTGATACTCAGTCCATTGAACAATCGCTTTAACCCCGTGAAAGGAAAGTTACAAGGCACTCGAGAGTTCACTTTATGAAAAATCGCGTGGAACTGTCGTCTTGTTCTTTGAGTAAATAGCGGCGGTCCATTAGAGGACGGGTCGTGGATAAGGTTTTCAGAACAAATCGAATCAGGAGGGGAGAGACCCATTATGCAGATTTTCCATTAGCGAAAAACTCGCCTCCATCCGTCGTCTGTGTGTTCGTCTTATCCTGATATAGCGCAGCCGACACCGCTCGACGCTCTTAGGACGGTACAGTGATGGCTATTCTGTGTCAGGGTTGAGAGTCCCTAAAAGTTCGATACCAATAAAAATTGAATAGCTTATAAATTACACGGTTTTTATTAACTTTTAAAACATTCTATTGATGTTGTTAGTTCTAAACCGACGCGTTATCCTCTATTTTGAACACGTTGCCGTAGAAACTGCGATAACAATTGTATAAAAAGCATCCCTACCGAGTAAAGTTAACGAGATGGAGAAACGTCGTCTTATAATCGATGTCGCTTGTTCCTACGTCCGGGCCGTTTTTGTACTTCCCAGTCTTATCTTCGTGAATTTTAATTTTACGGATTGGTAGTTCGGCCCATCTTGCTGTAAACGACTACGTCTTTAGGGCAGATTAATGTAGGTCTACGCATTAAACGATTATTAAGGCTTCTTCATCAATTTTGTTCTTGCTGGATTTGTGCCTACAAAGATGAAAAAAAAAGAAAACCTTCAATACCGATCAACATTATAATATATACGTTTTAACTTAGGCAAACGATATGGAAAATGATCTGTACTTTTTAATCAACTCATCCTATCATTAAGGTTAGAAGAAAAACCATACGTGAGGTCGAAATAGGCACATGTTAGGCACACAATCCAATCGATCAATGACAGAGAAGCAATTTAACTCTTCGGGCAGACGGTGGACGGGCGTGTTAAACAGCTATTGTCCCGTCACAGCTGAGTTTCGGGAGATAAACATGTCGCACGCTTGTCGCTTCCAAGTTAATATGCATTTAATCTACTGCATGTTACCTAATAGATCCAAAGTATAATCAGTAAGACGGGCTTATTTAAGAGTTTTTAGTAAAGATTTAGGAACATTCAAATTTGAATGAAAAAAAATGGATCCATTAATGTTCCCATGTACTTACACACGATTTGGAATCCAATGTCATGATTATTTTAATCTTCTGAATTATGATACATTGGATCTTGCAACATACCTTAAAAAATTCGTGCTAAACTATAGAATTTAGTCAATATAATGTGATTTTCAAGTGCAATGGAGTAGTTCCCGGACTTAATAACGCCCTTGTCGCAGTGTGGTGCAGCTGCATGCTTCGAATATTTCCCAATTTCACGGAAATGTGCCAAACGGAGTTGTAAGCGCATCTATAAGTCTTTGAACACGAAATGCTGCAGCCTAGTTAGAAATACATTCGGGTATTAAGATTGAAGCAAAATAAGTTAGTTACTATAACTTATCCTAATGGAATTATAACATTGGTATACTTCCATGGCTATGGACGCAGCTAGAAGTAAGTGAATGAAATTAACATTGAAAGAAGTTCTTACATTGATATGAGTAGATACAGATCAAACTCATCTTTACTCTTAAAATACAACCTATCAGTAAGATTATAACTAAACCGTAACGGCCTAGGAGGCCATTAAATAGGTCTACATCGGCGATAAGTCACTCCAAGGACGTGCGGAGTTAGAGTCAGTCTGAGAGAGTGGTCCTTACGTTGACTGCTCGGCTATAACAGTAAATCTGTAGAAGGCACGGATTTACTGCGGAGCAGAGTGCAGGCGGCGGCACTTAATTACCGCCTGCTGAGATTACTCCGTTTGCGCGTGTTCCCCAATCGTACTCGCCGATCATTTTTAACTAATAACAACAGCACTATCGGTTCACCTAGTTTTGTCACAAAGCGGAGGTTCGTCCCTCGAAACTGCGGACAACACCATAATGATGAGATAGTATTAAAGCGCCTTATAGAAATAAATTTCTCTACTATTCTCTTTATTCGCTTGAGTCCCACAATGATCCTGCTAAATGGTAACACAATATTAACGTATTGTTATTAATTTATATAATTATATACTTACAAGGAAACAGAAGCACCGTACTAATATTAAAACGAAGTCGTTATTTATGCTACTTTGGTATTATTTTGCGCACACTGCTATGTGACTAAGCAATTTGACTAAACTTCTCTATCAAAATTACTTTATTATACTCGTTTATTTCACCGCTGGCCTTGATCGCGTATCGTATTGATTTATATCCTTTGAGACATCCACGGGAATTCTATAGCTTGCGTTACGCTCGTTGATTATGCGGTCGACATAGAAAACTTTAAAGTTTAGATCTATGAATAAACGCGGTAATCTCTGGAAAAGGTATTAGGTACGTGTCACGCCTATAACAAATTATTGTATTTATTTTTTATACTGTATTTTTAGTGTCAATTTAACTAAGTGTCAATTTCAGAATATCTTTTGCATTTTATACGTATGCTATATTAAACTATCAGCGTGACATGTTGTGAAACGGACACGTGTAACGGAACATTTTGATATGCGAACTGCTGACAAAGGCTATCGTTCTTGTGTTAGATAAGATACCTACACTGTAAATCCTCTAATTTGGAATTAAATATTTGTAAAAATATTATTTACTCAGTTAACAACTCTACTTTCGCTCTAGTTTTGCTATCAATAATAATTATTAAGAAAATGAGAGATAAATCCACTAGGAATCTAAGAATAATGTATTTTCTATTGGATCAAATTGTACATTCTCGATCAAATCAAAGAGCAGAATGGTCTTATCATAATACCAAAAATTATATTTTTACCATCTACTTTTAATGTTGCATTCAGCAACACTAGCAATTTTATCTTATCTTACAAATACTACTTACGCCTGTAGAGTTTCCAATAACTAAACCCAACGAATTTTGGAAAATAGCAGCCATATTATCTAATATTTATCGAGGTAGTGTCAGGTGTAACGTTCTAGGAAAATAACTACTTTGTGGACATTTCGTCCTAATTAAGTGGTCAAATGATTTGTGCGTCGCGATACATAACGTTAACATAGGTTGAAAAAACAAATATTTTTTATTTTTTTACAATGTTTAATTAAATAAATGAGACTATAAAAAATGGAACGCCAATAAGTATCTTCACAGTATGTGTACAACTTCAACAATTTAATTGTTTATACGCGTGTGCGCTTGTTTATAGATTAATCATGTGTGTTCGCTGGCCTGCGTGGATACATCGCGCCAGTATGGAATCGGTCGCCGCATACGTACATTGCCTTTTTCGCGTTTTGGTTAATATTCGCTTTCTTATCGTAACGTAAACGTCTTCCACGTAATGTGTCAGTATTAACTAAAACCCGTGTACTGATTAGATTCTTAGGTATTTAAAAGAAAATAAGTTTTATTGTAGACGTGATATTAAAAAAGTATATTTTGTTAAAGTATTGGCTGTAATCTGTTTGTAATTTTGGGACAGAGACAGTGTCCTTGCGAGCTTAGTGTCTTAATAAAACAATGCGAAAATTAGTTCGGTTGTTGTCCGGGGCCGCGGTGTTCTCTTTAACGCTTCTACTGATTATGATGGTGTCGCCCAGGGACATCTCTGATGAGCGGCTGTTACGAACCATTCGTCGTGCAGATCCCCTTGCAACGCAGTTCAATGAAGTTCCTGATACAAACTCTACGGAACAGAAGCGAACGCAAGTTAAGAAGGTATTCTTGGATTTCAGTACAAGTTATGGCTATATCTTCATTAGCAGGAAAACCAGCAATATCCTGTCAAATTACAGTACTTTTTAGTTTTCGTTTATGGAATAAAAATAAACTTTTGATTTCATTTTAATATTAAATAGGTACCGGACCTTCTTGCCTCCTAGCTGTCCCTTTTTTCCCTACTGTATGGGGCTAAAAGAGACAACGTCAAAAAAAAATTAAAAATTTTATATTATGATGATAAGATTTGTTGGCTTGATTTTCGCGTATAATTCAAATAGCAAAATTTTGTGACTACTTACAATAACTTTAAACCACCATAGCAAAATACAATATTCATAATCATTAGGTACCCTACGAAATCAGTAGGTACCCTACTTGATATCACATATTATACTGTTATACCTACTATAAGTATTACTATTGAAATGAAAATATCTAAGTAAAGCAAAACTTTAAAAATGTATTTCCTCGTCTTACTGCAGTTAATTTAAAACGTACCTAATTGGCAAAGTCACGGTTTTTCCAAGTCATTGGCGACTCTTGAGAAGTTTCCGAGACCTAATAATAATTAATGGTCCCGACGAAAGTCCGATATCCTTTCATTACTGTTCGGAGTGTTCGGTCCTCACAGAGCCACCGAGATTAAAACTTGCGCCGGGAGCGAAGGCTTTGCAAGCTCTTATAAAAAGAGGACTTCACTCGCGACACGCCTTTGAGACGTGAAATGTGGTCTTAGGAAATGTTTACTCCAGTAAAATTGTGCTTATAACGCTTTAACGGAACATCAGGTTCTGAGAAACACACATATTATTACGCACGTATCGAAATTTGCTATCGTACGCATTCTAAACTTAATCTTGGTTAAACAGAACCAAGTAATCTACTACTTTATAGGTTAATTGTGTAATGGTTGACTTTGCTAAACATTATTTCCTGTTGTTTCAGATGATGCGTCACGCTTGGAACAATTACAAGCTGTATGCGTGGGGCAAGAATGAATTGAAGCCGATGTCAAAGCGGCCGCATCTTTCTAGTGTGTTTGGGGGCGGCGAGCTGGGCGCCACCATCGTTGACGGCCTCGACACCCTCTACATCATGGGGCTGATGGATGAGTTCCGAGAGGGCCGCGACTGGTTGGCCGAGCACTTCCATATTGATGAAATTGTAAATAATTTTAATCCTTATAGAAAATGACATTTAAAACAAGCAGGCACGACTTAGATATAAGTAAAAAAAAAAAGGAAGATTCGTAAATAAGTATGATTTATAGGTAGGTATGATTTATTAGATTATTATAACGCAAGTTAAAAGTAAAAGGTAAATAGTAGGTACCTATTAATTTTAATTGGTATTGTTAAGCGGAACATGTTGTCACAGGCTCAAAATTTGATATGGAAAGTGTAACTATTAACAACACAATTTTAAAGCAAGTAATTGAAATCAAACAAGACAATTTTAATAATTTGCCTGAAAATTGTCAGCATTTTATACGAACTTAAGCACAAAGGAAGGAATTTCAATTTTGCGGTTATATAGAGACAAATAGGTTTATGTAATAAGAATGAGCGTAGAATAGTTCGAAGCGCTGAAGATCTAGTCTGCTATTTTACTACATTTAAAATTAATATCGAATTGCCAGCGACAAACGATAACGACTAAATTATGAGACGATTGCGACAACAGATTTGGGACCCTGCTCCATAAACCTCGATTTAGCTATTCGAGGCAAGCAATATACGAGTAAGTCAGTAACATGAAATTATATATTATGTTATTTTTTAACAGAACACAGAAATAGTTGCCGTTTATAACTACCTCAGATAAACTATAACACCATGCCCTATGACCTAAATTATCAAATGGATTTGAAGATTCATTAGACTGTCCTTATCAAGTGCGATACTAATTTCAATAGCGTCGTTTATAGGTAGGTACGAGTAATACGAGTAAGTAATTCTTTTACTCGTAAGTAAATGAGCAACTGAAAGCAAACTCTTTGAGCCAAAAAACTGTATTTATAAAATCGGTTAAGAATTAAAGGAGTAATTGACCTACAAAGAAAAGCGATTTGAGACTTCTGCTTTTTGAAGTTAGCGAACACTTTCATATCGCCGTATCTTATCACGTTGGCATCACATCGACGTATGACGTGACGTAACTGATATCGGCCGTCGTTCCAGGGGGCCTATTCTACGTACGAATTTTTATTGCCATTCAGTTTGCGTGAGTCAAGTCAGCCAGCGGTCACGTGACACCTAATTTGACCAAAGAATACAAGAGTTCTTTGAATGGATTTAGTTGCCCGATAGCTTTCTGTTTTTATAAAGTTCATAATACGCCTTCAGGATTCGGACTTGTCCGTGTTCGAGACCACGATCCGGTTCGTGGGAGGGCTTCTGTCGTGCTACGCGCTGACTGGAGACGCGCTCTTCAAGGACAAGGCGGCTGAGGTAGCGGACGCCCTGCTGCCCGCCTTCGAGACTCCCACCGGCCTGCCGTATGCCCTTATCAACCCGTCCACTAAGGTGAGTTGGAGATCGTGTTTATATACATACCTACTATAACTTTCTATACTTGTTACTTACGCAAAATATTTTTTACTCATATGGCACATGTTTAAATATGTCTGTGTAAAGATAATTTATTAGACAAAGGAGGTCAAACAGTTCTGTTATAAGACGAAATAATAATGAACGACGAACGAATAATATAATAGGTAGGTAGTGTATTTAAAATTTACAACAATGAAACTTTAATTACGTAACGTAGTAGAAGTATCTAGTACTTATATAATATTTAAAAACTTTAAAATGTAATTGTATGTAGGAGCAATAAACGCATGGCTTGTTTGAAATCAAACTAAGATGGCATAATTGACTGGACCCGAAATGAAACTTTTAAACCGACACCACTTTTTTTTATTCGAGGCAAATGTTAATTGTTTCGACATTGTTTCGGCTTCTCGTTTTGTTGGCTTCCTGGCCGGCATCTGGATTTAACTACCGTTTCAAACTTAATGCTCGTTCCACACCAAGAATTTGTTCATCGACCTTTTATTTTGTTTTCGCTAGCTTAAAATTCTTCAGATAAAATAGGAATAAGATAAAATAAGTTAGTATTGTTTCGCCAAAATAAACCTGATTAGGCATATACATATTTCCTTCATAAAATTATTTTATTTAAATAATTATGTAGATAACACATACAGTAACTGCGACTCGATAGACTAGAGCCTATATTAAATTTTGTAAACTGCAATGACTAATCAATTCGCAGCGTTCCGAGATTTTCACATCAAGTAAAAATATTGTATTTGGTGTACCTAACCTAAAATACATATCCTTCTATATCTTAAATTTCGGCGTCTGAATTCAATTGTTTTTTATAAAAATATTATTTTGTTCCTATATAATTTAAGTAGGTATTGGTATACAATGCCATACATTGCGTGCAACCAATAGTCACGAGGATCTCAATAAACTATGTTGCCAATAAACCCGACACACAGCTGACCCAAGTTATAACGCGCTGTGGAACCAATCTTTATGTATGTAGTGATACACACATTGTACTAATGAACAGTGTAACACGCGCAGTGGTTAAGCCAATTACGAGAGATGACACAGGTGACCCTGCACAGCATTTGCAAGCCAAGAGCTTACCGATTTTTGGATATATTTTTTGCGATAAAACGAAAACAATACTGTTTAAAATACATTATTCTTTACAATACAATATACTGTTTAATGTTTAATACATTGTGTTTAAGTTGTTTATCAGAAACAAGAAATGTTTTATAAAAAAACAATGTTTAGTTGAATTTAAAAAAGTTACTATTAAACTATTTCTGAAATAAATAGTTAGTAGTAATATAATTATTCGCTTATAGTTCACTCATTGCTTAAACAATTTTATGTATAATTAATAATTAAACAACAATATGAGAAGTAGATTTTTTTTTATATATTGAAGCCTGATGAAATTAGGCTTACAGACCAACTGATGGTCAGTAGTCACAACATCAAGACCTTTCTTTACCAGCGATGTAAATTCAAAGTTATTAAAAGAGACTCACGTTTCATGCCCCAAAAAGTGTCATCGGCTGCCAGACTACTGTGTGGAAATCCACCCGCATTGTAGTGGTATATATACTTACGTACAGTAAATATTCACTTTGCTGCCTCTTCACTGTCAGCTCACCGCTTAAACCAAGCCATTATCGCAGTAAATTGATTGTGATACATACGAGTAATCGTAGTTAACACCTTATTTGACATACATAGGCATAGGTACTTTGATACGGCTTTTGGTAGACTGTGTATGCCTTCGTTCCATTCAGTGCACATTTCATAAGAATATATTATATACAATTTTTATCTTGAATTTTGTAACATAAATCACATTATCAATATTTGGCGCATTGTAGGCGCTACATTTTTGTAGATCTACATCCGAACTTACTATTAGCTATTTATCGCGTGGACTGTCAAAAAAATTCGCATATAGTTCATTAAATGATCAAACTGAATGAATGTTTTATCAACTAGAAAATTAGGATCGTTCGCGGCATTCCAACAATATACTTTAGTCGGGTTAAGCTGGTCAGAGAACCGAATTTATTTATTTTTTATTAATTTAAAAAGGAATTGATATAATAATATAATGTTTTTTTTGTTGTCTGTTTGAAAGTTCTATTGTAAATAGAGAGAAATGTTAACTGACAATCAAAGTTTTTGATCGTCTCTGTTGCAGGCAAGCCGGCAGTACCATTGGGCTGGACCGAACAGCATCTTGTCTGAAGTCGGCACATTGCACATGGAGTTCACGTACCTCAGTGACGTCACGGGCAACGATGGTAAGTTATTAAACTTACGTACCAACTAAAATATCAAATAATTAAAACGGTTTGGGTCTTTTGGAGCGTCAAATCTAGGGGTTCAAATTGATCTGAAATTAGGTACTCACTTTTAATTCTAATGTGTTTCCCTAAATTCAATGATAAGCTCATGAATACTTGTGAGACAAAAAATTAATTTCAGGCTAGTCTAAGGGCTGGATTACATTTTTTTACTAAAGTTTGGGTATCAAACGGTTTGAACGGTTTTATTGTAACTAGACGCACTGTAAATCAGAAATTCGCCCGAATATGTCATGTACTAAAGCTGAAAGCTAAAAAAAATTAGATACCAAATTATTAAAACTGATCGTATGTTTTGGTGCAGTTTACAGACAGAAAGCGAACCGCATCCGCGAAGTGCTTCA